>PVKB01004575.1:127500-134818 GCA_004027205.1 Ctenodactylus gundi
GAATCTGGAGATAGGCTCTTTTTTTTTTAACTGCTTTTTAGTGATATTTATTGGCACAATATTAAAAAAAGTCTTTGTTCTTGAGGTTAAACAGCTTAACTCCAGGCTATACGTAGTCTTTATTAGAACACAATGGATTTTGTAAAATCCCCATTAGTTTGGTCCACTTCAATTAATTTCGTGGTATATTCTATTCACATACAAGAGTGTCATCCAGCTTCAGATCCTCAATACAATAAATGAGCCTACATGGCCTTTAATTTGTTAGAAAGAGTCCATCATGCTCAATTAGCCATGGGCTATCCCCCTCTGCTAGCAGTCTCCATTATTATCAGTTTGACTAGGATAAAAAGATTGTTTTTTCCTCTGTACATTTGAAGATTATATTAGTCTGCCTTCCCATTTCTGGGCCAAGCTGTTCAAAGCCCACAGCTTTAAGCATATTTTCCTCATAGATTCAGAGGATTCGGTCCATGTTCAGCCAGATTTGCAGGCAGGAATAACATGATAGATATCACAGAGCAAACTATTTATGTTGTGGTTGCTGGGAAACAGATCCTCCATGACATACCCAGACAAACCCAGACGTGTGCTTTGTTAATCTACTAGGCAGTTCCCTAATCAATTAATTCAATAATTAATCCCAGCAGTTTCAGAAATGCTCATGCAATTCTGGAGGATTTTATAATTTTACTTGTCTAGAGGAATAAACCAGTTTGAAGAACTGTGACTCCTCATTTTTATTTTTCCTAAGAGAATCCATGAAATTAATCCTATGCTGTCCTACGCTGGCTTTGAATGTTGTAAATATGATTTCACTCAGATTTGCTCATTCTTAACTTCATTTTATTAGATCCTTTTTTCTTGTTTTTTAAACAAATATTTACTAATTTTACTAGATTTAAATTCATTAGTATTTGAGGAAAGAAAATTCTATAGTAATTTTTAAATCATCTATCATTTTTCTGCCCTTATATATTGTTCACCAAGAAAGCAATTACAAAAAAAATTATTTAGAGCAGTATTTGAAGGGTAAAACAGACTTTATAGAGTCTTATATGGACATAGGAACTCTTAAGAGAAAGATAGTAAATTTCAAGAAAAATAGGTTTCTTTGTAAGAGGTGAATATATAGAGAATATATAGAGAAAGTCCATATTTTGTGTTATTGAATGAAATGAAAAAAGAACAAAGTATTTACTATGTATTTGTGCAACCATATGAAGTTGTTAGGTTGGCAGTTGCTAATTTTAGAACTTTAGAAACTTATAAATAAACCACTGTTTGAATATTGAATATAGTGTGGGTAAAGTCAATATTTTTCTCCAGTGACGAGAATAATAACTTCAATGAAATTCATAAACTTTTTCAGTACTGCCAGAGAGAAGAAATATTAAATGATCAACACTGCAAAGAACAATGACATATTTTAAAACTAAGTGTTAAGAAGCTTCAATAGGAAGAACAGCAAGAAATTATGAAGTGTTAGACTATTAATTATATGTTGATCCTTGTACCTAGTGGGTATGTAATATACATTTTTTACTTTATTTTTTGAAAAATTTATTTGTTCCTTTAGTACTATGTGAATAATGTTCCATGTTCTGGAAAACACTGTCAAACATAATCCATGATATGACTCAATTTTAATTTTTATTAATTTATTTACCAATATGAAATATCATGTGGAGCTAGGGGCATAGCTCAGTGGTCAAAACACTTGCCTTGCAAGCCCATGGCACTGGGTTTAATTCTACGGCACCATATAAACTGGGTGTGGTGGCACAGACATGTAATCCCAGCACTGGGGAAGTTAAGAAGGAGGATTGCTGTGAGTTCCAGGCCAACCTAGGCTATATCATGAGTTCAGAACCAAAATGGAATACAGAGTGAGGCCCTGTCTCAAAAAATAAAAGAAAATACACAAAAATAAATGAAAACAGTAAAATATCACCTGGATATTTCAAATGAGTGAACAAACTGTTTTAAAAGAGATGTTATGATCTTGAACCTGTGGACCTAGCAGAAACCCTGGAGCTCAGATATAATTAATTTCATTTTATAGATACAGAAAGTCTAAAATATGCAAAGTGTCTTAATTTCTTTGTCATTTCCTGGTACAAAATAGCTGACGTCCACAACTTATGGGAGAAAAGATTTATCTAGCTTAGCATTTCAGAAGGTCCGGCACAGTCTGTTCATTGGAAGATGGCAAAGGGAGAACCATACGGCACAGCATTGCTGACAGAAGCCGAGTGAAGCAGGACACAAGTGAAGGGAGGTGCAAGTTGATATCCAGAGACTCCGGCAGGGCCAAAGCCTTCCCAGGAAGAAGCTCAAACAATATGTGTTCTTCCTTACTTTACTTAGCTCAAGCTGCCAGTTGAGCTCCCCACATAGGTGAGCGCTCACTCACTTCCTAGATCACAAGTTAATAATGCAATCCTGAAAGCTCTGCCCTGGGCAAACCCCGATCTCAACAAACACAATCCTTTCACGTCAAGACTCAAGCATCCAACCCTTCCCAACAGCACATGGTTCCAAGTACATGAGTCTAACAGATCCAAACCATAGCACCAAGCCTTATGCTTCTTTCATATGTAGCTAATAACAGAGAAAGATGTGATTCTTTCCATATAAAATAAAATTCATATTCTCATGTTTTAAAGAAATCATGGTTTCTGGGTTTTATAACTCTACAGTAAGATCAGAGGGCACTGAGTAAATACAATTTCTTCAAAATTGTTATGATTTTAATTTTTGACACCATAAAAGTTATTAGATCTGTGAAAAAAACTTAATAAACGATGGTTTGAATATTTACCTAATTCTTGGCCTCTTGCTTTCTCATGATATCATTATCTCCAACCCAACAGTATGTACAAAGGCTGTATGTAAAAGTGGAAACTAATGAATAAAATTGAAAAGTAAAAATTTTAAATAAAATATTCCTTTCTGAAATAACACATTTTAGTAATTTCACTGCAAGAGTGCAAGGGTTATATTCTAACCAGTCACCATGGTTTGTTTACAAAAAAGAGAAGTCTCAAGTTCTCAAGACAACTTATAACATTTGGCAAGCAGGAGAATTTTGTTTTATGTTGAGAAAAGTGTGAGCAGATGTCACTTAAATTCTATCTGAACCTTGATTCCAAACATTCAAGAACTCATTAAAAGAGTTTCTACAATGATTGCCAAGGTAGTATTTAATTATGGTACTAAAAATGTTCAAAAGACTAAAAATTAGTGCATTATTAATAATAATAATTTTGGTTATACAAGTATCTCTGAGAGGGAGATAAAGTATACTCATCATTTTTTAGTCTTTGGGCCAAACAAATAAGAAAGTCCTCAAAAATCAATTATATGCCATTTTATCTACTTTTAAAAAAATTGTAGCAGAGCAACAATAATGTATAAACAGCAGCATTAAATACTTTCATTTCTATAAGTCATTGTGGAAAAAAATATCTTTAAACTCCAGGTTTTCTAAACTGATTTGAAAGCTTTTTTAGGTCTTTACTGGTGAATTTCTTATCAATTACTATCGTTGTATAGATAACATTTTGGTCACCTCACAAATTTAATAGTGTCCAACTTCAGAGGTTCAAGTACTTATACAATCATGAATACTCCTCTAACCACTAACGTTACATAATATTGAAATTTTTATGTTTGTAATTTCATTTCATTGTTTATACCTTTTCTAACTTTGGTTCATCAATAAACTGTAAGAAAAATTTCAGCTACCAAGGTCAGTATTCTAGAAGCTATACACCAATTATACATTCTTCTTCACCCTTTCAGCAATGTATCCTCAGTTAACAAGTACAGGCATACCATTGTCTCTTTCACCTTTGCCAATCATCAGTTTTCATTGAAAAGTTAAATATTCTGTTCTCTTTTTCCCATTCAAATGGCTTAATCCACTTCTCTTACTCTGAATCTATAGCATCGTAGTTTTCATGTATCTGTCAAATTGACAACTTCTTACTACATGATTTATAAGCCTTGTACTCTTTCAAATGGTCAATTTTAAGTATCTGAAGATTGTACTATTTTGTCTTTTCTCCAATTAATTTAATATATTGTTCATAATCTAATGCAATACTGACTAATAGCGTAGAAATCTGCCAGTATCTGGGGACATGGACACATTATATAATCACTTTCCATATTTCAGTCTACATACACAATTTATGGAATGAATCTATACAGTATTGTTAAAACAAATTATTTCTAATCATCTCCAAAGAAACTCTGTAAAGCACAGGAAATAGATGCTGTATCCTTATTTTATAACATAATACTTAGTTTTATTTTGTCAAAAAATAGAAAATAGGCAAAAAGATAAGAGCAAGTTTGAAAGAAAGTTAAATATAAGGTCTCTTTATGAGCAAAACTTTGAATATTTTTGTTGGCCATTTAAGTACCATTACATGTTCTAAACTGATTTCTGCTTTTATTTGTTCCTCTGTGGCCCCAGAAAAGTAAATCCTAAATTCTATCCAGTGCAGCATTTTTGCCTACTGAATTTGAGATTAGAGGAAAGACAGATAAGTTATTCCTCTTTCGATTCTACAGCAGTTGGTTCCAATGTCTCTTAGCGTAACTGCCTCCTCATAGCTCAATAGGTGGCTAGACCTCCTCCATTTCCACTCTTACAGCTTTTCCTTCTTCTTGACCCATCATGCATTGGGATGCTGCTGACTTCCTGACAGTGTTGCTAAATTCGGATTCCCTCAGTGTGCCTCCTGTGAACCCTTATTTCTGCCCAAACCTTTACAAGTTCTTTTCTCCCTTCAATCTGTTTCGTGCCTAACATACCACTGTAGTACCAAATGTTAAAAATTATCAACAAAAATAACTCATGATTTTGATCAATATTTCACTAATAATATATTTAAGAAAAGACTATGTTGTAAATAAAACCATCAGCATCTGGCTATCAATTAACCTCTACTGATTAATTAAATATGAAAACAGTAAAATCAAGGAATGACTAATAATTAAGAGACTGTTTGAAGATTTAATTCGTTCCTCTCAAAAAAAAAAACCCTGAAGATTTCTTACATTGATTAAATACATCTCATCAAATACAAATACTTAGAAAAAATATTAGCTATGTAGGTTTTTACTTCCACCAATAGAGTCTTTGTAACTAGATTCTTTTGTTTATGTATTTTTGACATACAAATCTATCAGAAAGACTACCAAAATGACCACAAGAAACATGGACTAGTTGCAAGTCAAGCATGCTCACATTGCTAGATTTCAACTTAGCCTGACATTGATAAATTAAAAATATTTCCTCATCTAGGACTGAGCAATGATTAAAATTGGAACCCTTTATTTGGTATGGCTGCATTGAAATTAGGCTATAAAGAGATGTGTGAGCTTACTTAAATCTGTAACTTACCTTAACTGAGTTTCATCATCTGTAAATTAACGAATTGATAATATTGTAGTGAAGTTGTATCAAATGACTTACTCAATGGTGTGTAGTGTGGAAATTGAAACTTATTAAGCATTAGCAAGAATAAATATTATATATGCAACAAGTAAAGATATCTGTTCAACATTCCTGAACTTCTATAAAAAGAATATGTGGGAAGTTAAGTTGCTAGAGTGACTTCAGCCAAACATTTTACCATCTTGTATTAGTCAAAATTGTCCATAGAAACAGAGTAGGGCAGTGGCTACATAAGAGGAGACTTAATATGAGATCGCCTCATACAATTATAGAAGCTGAGAAATCCTATGTTGTGCCAACTGAAAGCTAAAGAGCAGGAAAAAATGCTGAAATTCAGTCTTGGGGATGCTAGAGTAAGTCCAGAAGTCCAGAGATTCAGGAATCAGAAACTCTGATGGCCTAGGTTAGGCGATGGATGTCTCAGCTCAACAAGAGAATTTGCCTATGCTCTTTATTGTATAGGAGCCCCTCAACAGGTTGTACAATGCCTTTCCACACTAGTAATGTCTACTCTTCTCCAATAAGTCTATTAGTTCAAACAACTATTTCTCCTAGTAAGAGCCTCAGACACACTCAGAAATTATTTTTTCTCAACTATCCAGACATCATTTCATATACAAGCTTAACCATCACAAAAAAAGATACATCTCAATTCTGCAAGACTTCAACTACTCTGATCATGTTTTAAAGAGGGTACCTATATGAATGCATAGCAGACACTGTCAGTGTTTTGTCAGGACCCCAAATATCTAACTTTTTCATACTAACATAATAAGTTATGCTAACATAAGTAATACCACTCTATCTGAAAGTATGTTTTCTTGTTTGTTTGCTTACTAGCTTTGCAGTCAAGTTCAGGCCTCTTCAGAACCAGTAAGAAATACTGAGCACTCATGTCTTCAAAAGAAGGTGTCAGTCAATGAAAGATTTGGAAAAAAAAAAAATACACCAATTTCCCGGTCCCCTGGACAAATAATTTTGCCGTGAAATCTATAGTTTATTTCAGAAATCCACAGGGAATTTCTTTATATTCCTGTCTTACACAACTCTTGTGCCATGTTTCCAGCCATCAACTTCCACAGAAAATATAAGCATATAAAGCTTTTTGTCAGGTTCTGCCTTGGTGAAAGCTAATCCCAGGAGGGGGAGTGGACCTTAAATAAAAGGCTATAGATAAATTTGTGACTGAAGCTTTATGATTTAGGAAATTAATAGAAATACAGATTATTGACCCAGAATAGCACTCTCTAAATGCTTGGATAATCTTCATACATGCTTATTAGAACAGAAAAAGGTAAGTCAGCAGAAGAAGAGTGACAAAAGAAGCTGAGACTTGAGGTACTGAGCCACGATTTCTTTTGGAAACACATAAAATAGGAGATGGAATCTCACCTAGACTGTGTTTGATTACAATTAATATATTTTTCTATAATTCTTCAAATAAGAATATTGGAAACAGTAAGAGCTAAGAATATGGTGGCCTATGGCCAAGACATAGGGAGTTGATGACTACCAAATGAAAAATAGATGCTTTTGGTTAAGGTCATGAAGTTCAATTGAAGTGTTTGGCCCTCTGTTTCAAATTCAAAGAATAATAAAACTGAAAAAATGAGGATAAATTATTAGAGTGCTGCAAAGTATTTACCTTAACTACAATATTTCAGTTAACTATAAATTATAAGTCTGTATATTTCAATTTAATAGAGAGTTTAAAGATGTGTGTAGAGCAAGTAATTTTAATCTGACCTTTAGCATTTTAGGAGGGCAGTGTGTTGAGGGGTTTTGGACCTTGCACAGAGGACTTTGCACAGAACTATAGCCCTGGACGCTTTCTTTTTTTTTTTT
>PVKB01004576.1:0-34642 GCA_004027205.1 Ctenodactylus gundi
GAGGGAGAGGGAGAGGGAGAGGGAGAGGGAGAGGGAGAGAGAGAGAGAGAGAGAGAACACCTGGACGTAACTCAATGCTCCCTGGGTTCAATCTCTGGCACCAGAAAGAAAAAAACAACAACAATAAAAAGCATTGCTTGAATTTCTCAGCATCTGAGTTCTATTAGGCTCCTACTTTCTGCTAAGTAATTCCTTTGAGTTCCAGAGAGTTGATAGAAATTATTAATATCAATGAGCACTATGGCACATAAGATTACACACACACACACACACACACAATAATCTACAGTAACCTACAGGGTAAATACCATTGATATCACCCATATAAAGTCTGCATCTTAGATACATTAAGGAATATGTCCAAGATTACACAGCTACTCAAAGGCACAGCTGATGTTATGTCTATTTTTTGTATGTGTATTTGGCTTATTTTGTTGCATTCTGTTATATTCCTGCTAGGAAGCCCATTTTTCTCCCACCTCAGCCTGATATTTCTTCCTTCATAGATCAAAGCCGTCCTTTCCATGTTCTTGGAAGAGAAAGCTTCTGAGTTGGAAGAAGAAAACTAGAAGGGGAGTCTTTTCCCAGGAGGAAAGAAACTCCCATCGTGCCCCGGCCCCAACTCCTGCTATCCAGGTCCTGGTCTCTGTGGGCTCAGATGCGGATCTCCTCACAAAGGCAGACCAGTGATTATAACAATTGAAGTCTTATAAATCCAGGAAGCATGCTTAGTTTTCTTTCATCCCAGTTATCTGCATTCTCATTTCTTTTGGTGTTTATTGCCTTTTTAAAATCACTTTTTACTGTATTTTCTAACAAAAATAATAACTAGCATATAATGAGCACATATTATATGAAAGAAATCATGCTAAATTTTCCTGGAATTATCCAAATTCAAAGATCACGACTGCCTCAGGAAGTGCTTATTATATTTATCTGTAAAGAAATACAGGAAAGCATGACCTGCCTGAAGTCAGACTGCCAAAAATCGGCCAAAGAGTAAATTAAATCTTTCTGAAGTCAAAAATATGCCTAGCTTATTGCACCTAAAGAAGTAGATCTTTTCTCATTGGCCTTATCACAGATGTTACTCAACAATACGAAATCGGATTTCCACTCTTGTTCAGAATGCCACTGAGAAATACACAAAAGGACAACAGAGAGGTACCAAGAGTAATTCACTTGAAATCTCCACGAATCAAGTAAAATTCAGATGACAAGAATTATAGTCTGAAATTTTTGCTATCATGCCACTCTTACTAAGCACCAGGAATCAAGTCTTAAACAATTTCATGGCTTAAAAGTAAACAGACTCCTATAGAAGAATCAATACGTCATATCAGGTTAGCAGCACACCTGAACTTTGTGATCTTGTTCGGTGATTTCTATTTTCTAGATTGAGACAAACACTGAAGTTACATGTAAAATCTTCTCCTTCATGTATAGTAGGGAAATAGTATGGAAATGCTAAAGAACCTCAAGGCAATGAACAATGTGAGTGACATATGAATATTAATTATAATATCCAGTTTTTCTGATGCACAGAAAGAAACCTGGATTTTGAGTGGATTTTATTTTTTAAACATTAATCACTTAAAAACATGGGGAAGGGGAAGTGTGACTGTTGGGAGAGATTGTGTCAACTTGAAGCAATCAGGGACCGTGCCTGGACTGGGATTTAGGAACCATGCCTAGTTTAGGCAGTTAGGAGCAAGCCTGGATTAGGGTGATCACAGTGATTTGTGGGCCGGCAAATGAGGGAAGAGCAGCCACCCAGTTGTGGGAGGGCGAACTGGGCACTTGAACTGTTTAAAAGGAAGGAAGAAGAAAGATTGCTACAACTTTTTCCTCTGGGAAAGCTCTCGCCTTGGCAATTGTCTACGGATGCCAACGTGCTACTTGCCACAGACCTTTATCACAGATTTGCTCCAGTCTCGACTTGGATCTGTCTGATCTTCAGCCACCAATCTTCAGTCTCTGGTCTTCATCATTCTTTGAATAACTGAGATCCACAGCAGACTCTCACTAGCTGTCCTGCACTCCCTGTAGGACGGGTCTTCTACCTTGCAGTGAAGCAGCCATCAGACCGTCCAACTCTCACACGTGCATGCCACCATTTTGGACTATCTCTATCCTCAGACTTGCGGGCCTTCTGAATAGATCCTTTTTTTGCTATAATTTCTGTAAAATTCTGCCTTTTGTAAGAATCCAAACTATTACAGGGAGCGAAGAAGGATAGCTTTCACATGTACATTTCAAGAGTTCTAGAAGGTAGAAGGTACATAGAGGATTTCTTTTTTGTTTATTCACTCTAAGTACGCCAGTTGAGTGTGTTGCCTGAGCCAAACACTACTAGATACCAGGCAGAGTAGCAAAGGTACCTACCCCATATAACCTGTCCATCCTTGAGCTCCTACGTAGGCTATTGCCCTGCATCAGGAGCTAGCAAACACCTATGAATGGTGCTAACAAAACCCAACTAAATCAAAAAAGCAAACTGCAATTACAAAAGCCAGACCAACGGCTCACCCAAATGGAACCCCAATTTGCTATGGAAGTTGGGTTTGGAGCACCCACCTATAACCTTAAAATGAACTTCCACCTATCCAACTTGACTACAGTTACCCAAAGGGTGATAAAGTGACAATGGCATAGGCAGAACGGCTCCAAAGTTTGGACACACCAACTTTGGTAAGTGCAAAAGAATGCTCACGTTGATGCATATACACATGGGCCCACACATGCACCTGTGGGCATGCACAAGCACAGGCCTTTGAACATATGGAAGCATACATGCATACATGGCTGTACATATTCAGTCCTTTGAAGCAACAAATTTTTATCCAGATATTCTCTCCTCCTCCTCCAGATCTTTCCAATTAATTCACATATACATATACGTTTTGATTGATTTGGGGTTTTCTTCCATTATGCTTCCAGATCTGTGTTTAGGCTTTTTTTTAAATTCTAACTTCGTACTCCTAGCTTCCTTTCAATTAGCTTATTTGAAGAGTGCTTTGAAAATAACAAATCCTACGTTAAGTGTGAAGCATTAACAACTCTACTACTCTGAAAACAAATAATGTAAAGGTCATGAAATCCTAACATATTAAAACAGAAGCAATGTAATTTCTGTAAATTCTGCCAGGGAAAAGGCAATTTTCTAAAGAAGTTAAAATGTAATGACAATACTAGCAATACCTGGTGGCTGAGGCTCCCTTTTCATTTGCAGTCTTAGAAATACTGGCTCAGTTATCACTAGAAAGCTCCACAAGTCAAGTGTGAAGACCAAAAATTTGATTGCCCAATCCACAGAACAGAGAAAGAATCCTAGAAGCCCACAATTTTTGAAGAATTCACATTTTGTCTAGCCTTTCCTGAAGATGCAGCCCGAGTTTGAGGCAAACCAGTGGCCTAATACTAGTTGGTCAGCAAACAGAGAAGCACACACTAATTTAGTTTGAAAATCCTTGAGTGCCCATCTTCACTCTTTTTCTGTTTATTCCATCCAGTAGAAGCAGGAAGCTGAAATCTTTTGGAGACAATGTACAAATCATTTTATCTACATTCCAGAAAGTAGCATCTTCATAGAAAAATATTTTAATCAAGATATTCAAAAGGAGGGCGGGGACATAGTTCAGCCATTAAGAGCACTTGCCTAGCAAGTTCAAGGCCCTGGTTCAATTCCTGTAATCCCAACACTAGGGAGGCCGAGGCAAGAGGATTGCCAGGAGTTCAAGACAACTCTAGACTACAGAGTGAGACCCTGTCTCAAAAAAAAAAAAAAAATTAGATGGAACTAAGCATATTAACAATTTTGCTCAAGACAGAAATTGTAATTATTTTAAAGTTCTTAAACTTATTTCCTATTAGTAAAAATTATATATTATTCTATTCAGTACTAATTCAAACTATTTGATCAAACCAAAAATATTCTATGTTTAGTTTAACCTTAATATCTTCATCTGGGCATATGAAACAAGCTAATTGGAATGCGCCTTCCAGTCCCCTGGAGAGTTTGCTGAAATACAGACTCCAGGCCCCACTCTGAGTTCACTGTCAGTAGATCTGAGGTAGTGAGGCCCATCAGATTTGCATTTCTGATTAGTTCTCATTTTCTGGTGGCATTACCAACACATTTCAAGCATCATTGGATTAGAAGATGTCCAAGATATATTATGATATTAAGTATTTCTTATGGTTAACATATAGTGAAAGGGGACACTAAGTATTGAAAACCTCAATGAACTCACATATTTAAAGTAATATGGCACAACAGTGAGAGAAAAATGAACTTTTCAAAAATGGAAGATTACATACTCAGTAGAGAAATACAAATTAAACTATAAAGATATACTACTTTGGCAGTGATAAAAATGTTTAAAGTAGAAAAGTCCAGCAAAATCAGTTGTTGGTGAGGCTTTGGTACAAGCTTAACTCTCTCTCTCATGCAATGCTAATACAATGGAAATTTGCTACAACTAGTTTAGAGAATGTTTGCCAGTATCTACTAAGGCTAAACACAGCCACACACAATAAATGGGCAGTTCCACTCCTAGCAATGTATCCAGCAAAAATATGAACATACACACATCAATACATGTACTAGAATTCTCACGAGAGTATTTTCATACTAACCCCCCAAAAGAGGTCACCTATGTTCATCAACACAAGAATAGGTAATTACCATGGCTGTATAATGGGATAGGATTCATCAAAGAGAATGAACATGCAATTACATGAATATATCTCACACACCTAATGTTAAGTGATAGTAGCCAGACACAAAATAAAAACAGCATTACAGGTGTATGATTCAACTTGCATAAAATTTGAAAATAGGAACAATCAATACAAGTCACCAAAAGTCACCTTTCCAGTAGTGAGGAGCACAAGGGAGCCACTGGTATGGGTAAATTCTTGATCTAAGTGCTGATAACTGATACAAAAACATTAAGCACATTTAAATGTTATAGAATCAATTTGGGCATTTGCTCACAAATTCTCAAGGGGCTACTAGTCTGCTAGAGGGAACTGCAGGGGAGTTTTATAATGTTGTAGAAGCAAGATGAAGAAACTAATTTTGATTGGATAGGTGGAGCGTTCCTGGAGGTGAGCCAGGGATTCTGATGGGTACAACTACTAGTTTCAAATATGTATTTACTTTAGACTTTTGTTTGTTGGTATAATAATTTAAAACGCTCTAGCCAACATTACTTAACGGCCTGCCAAATGGAATTAACATTACATAGACATTTTCATATTGCAAAACTTAGTGAGCTACCTACATGGTATGTGCATTTGGTCAGATATTTACATATATTTTTTTTAAATCATGAGGCCTTGTTTCCTTTCATGTGCTGAGTCTATATTTTTGTTTCGCTCCAATAAATCCCTTGCGCTTCATGTGAAGTTTTTATCTTGTTCTATTACTCTTCTACTTCTCTTCCTTGCTCTTCTATTTCATTTTCTTTTTAAGTCTTCCTAAAGACTACTGGATTTGCCTTTCTAATGCTTTAATTGAAAAATTAATTTGGTTTCCTGTCTCACAATTGAAAGACAACTTATAAAGGTACACTCTCGACTTTGCCCCTTCCTCTGGACACTAAGTACCCATAACGATTTCCTTCAAATTTCCTTCTCCTATAGCCTGTCCTTTCTTAACAAATGCTGCCATCTTACTCAGTTCCTTGAGTTTAAAATCTAGAAACAACCTTCACTTCCGCTCTTTCTCTCTCAATTCACCAAGTCCTGTTCGTTCCTTGACTCCTCTCTTCTAACGTAGGGAAAAAAAAAAAAACTTTTGTTACCTGGGTATTCTGTTTCCAGTCTTAACTTCAACTTAAATTTAGTGGCATAAATTTTTCTGTGTAGAATTTACTAGTGGCCTAGCATAGCTTTTAAAGAGATAGACTCATTGTCTTCCTCTGGCCTCCAAAGCATTGAAAGGTGTGGCCATTATGTCAATTTGAGGCAATCACGAACCATGACCGAATTAGGCAGGTAGGAACAGCCTGGACTGGAGTGTGAATGATTTCTGCATCCGTGAATGAGGAAAGAACACCCACCCCGAGGCGGGAGGCCCAACTGGGAACTCTCCAACTGTATAAAGGGAAGGAAGAAGAAAGATTGTTGTAGCTTTTTTCTATGGAGAGAGACGGGTCTTGACTATTTGTGTCATCATGAGGAGCTGCCTCCACCTCTGCCGTGTACTTGCATTGCTGCTGGCCACCTCTGAGTGGCCCGTAACCTTCTGAATTTGTGAGTGAAAATAAACCTTTCCTTCCCTAAATTTGTGGATGTCAGCTACTGAGTCACTGCAATGAAAAAGTAACTCAAACAAAAGGTCTTCTGCAATCTCTCTGTATCTCACTTGTTCTCGATTTGCTCTTATTACGATCTTTTCCTCCACAGAACACGTTTACACATGCTATCTGTCCAGAGTACTCTTTCCCCTAAATCTTCACCTGCCAATCTTCCTCTACTCCCTTGAAGAGGCTTTTCCTGTTCACCAAATTTAGTTATTTCTGAACCACTGATCCCTAACCACTCTCTATATGATGCCTTTCTTAAAATTTCTTCATAACGTTTTTCACGAGGTCGAATCTGCTTACTAAACCTAAGTATTTTGCACATAGTAAGCACTCGGTAATTACTCTGAGTGAATCGTGTGTGTATTCTGAACCCCAACAGGATATAAAACATCATCCTTCATAGCTCCTGTCTTCCGCAGAGACGTACAGTAGACTGCAGAGGGAGAGTACCCCTAACTCTCCCCATGCTAAAAACATTACCTAATAGCCAGGCGATATTCAGTGACTGCATCTTCTGCTACCACACAGAGACTCAGGGACAGTGAGTCACAGACCCCGAGAAGGAAGAGGGTATGGGAACACCAGGAATGCTTTGCCAGCCACTGCAGGACCAGCATCTGAAATTGAGGGTGGAGTTTGAGTAGCTGTCATCCACGAAGCCATGCAAGGCCTCTAGGAGAAAAAAACTGAACTTAGCCCCACATCTGCTGATGCCAAAGAGCTTAGATAACTTTCTCTTCAGAAGAGTAACCAATTTTCAGGGTGGGTCGACTATGCTAGGCTTGATATTCCATGAGAACAAATGCCGATGTTACGAACCAAAAGGTAAATAGGATTCTTGACAAAGGCAAATTCAAATCCCCGCATGACGCCTACGTATCATAGAAGGGGAGAAAAGCACATATGTTTAATTGGAAAGAAAAGGAACTTGGAGATGGTTAATTAAACCTACACAGAATTTTAGAGCTACACTTTCTGCCCAGCCCATTTAGTCTTTATTTTTACTTGAACAGCAGGGTGGCTTCTAGAGGAGATCCAAACAGGAGACTGAACTCACCGCATAAATCCAGCTTCACTGGCTCATTAGACCAAGTCCCACGGTCTCGGGTGACACCCCTTAGAAGATGCAGCCCAAAGCAGAACTGCGGCTGCAGTTATACAACGTCGCTGCTGCCCTCCTGCACCGCTGTAGGTCCCAACAGGCCGAGTGGAGCAAGGTCGCCAGCAGAAAGCCATCCGCTCCCCAGAGCAGTTGATGCAAATAAAACCCTAGGCCATTGTGATGTTACGGGGACATGAACCAACAAATGGATGAATACTGCATTCATCCCCCCTCTGGAAAGTGCCCTAATTAAAGCGGACAACCCAGCTCTGCAGACGCGGCTAGACCGTAATCGAAGGGGTAGCCTTCCTGCTCCCGTAGCTCCCTGGTCACAGCAGTACATACAAGAACTGTATAAACTCGGCCACAATCAGTCTGCAGTTCACTTGACTGCTCTCTTTCCTCTCTCGCCTCTTGAAGGTTAGTGGATAAAGATAAGATTTTTAGAAGACAGGTACTTAATTCTCCCACCCAAGAAAGATATCCCTTATAGCATTCTTTACATTACTAGCCTCTACCAAGGGTGCTGGCCAAAGGCTGACTGAACCCAGCCTGGGGGTCAGGGAGGGTCGATCCCAAAAATCCGTGAAAGGGCAATCGATTCAGCTTGTCATCTCAAAGAGTTATGGGCCAGGAACCAAGGTCAACTCTAAAATCCTGACACAGGGGTGGTACATGGAGCCTGCGCAATGTTATCTGTCTGTGCAATTTCTCAAGCTAAGTCAGCTTTTGTCTAGAAATAAACAAATACATTAAAATGACGGTGTCACTACGTGTTTGCTTTTCAACGAATCTAAAGATAGTAAGTCACTGTAACAGTGAAATAGAATTTTTCATGATACATTTGAGATACTGGATAGACACACAAAAATCATGTTTTTGTAAAACTTTAACCCACCAGTTTTATCTCTGCAACAGAAAGAAGTTAAGCCACAAGCTGAAGAGCCACAAAACATGAACCAGGTAGCAAGGAGGAGGCAAGGTAAACAGAAACCTGTCAACAGGCATAGCTGTTCACAAAAATAAGTGTTCTTCAAATTTTTCATACCCTTCTCAATAAGATATGGAGTATATGTCCTCTTTTGTAGGCCTGTTGGCTTTTGACTACTTCACCGAACAGAGTATAGTAGAAGTAACATTAGGTGACATGTCTTGTGACGCCTGCTCTGGAGGAAGCCAGGTACCATGTAAGAAGTCTGACCGCCCTAAGAACACTATGCTGGAGAGAACATAAGCGTTCAGGAGCTCGGGTCAGCATCTGGGCTCAGCTCCTACCAACAGCCAGCATCCACCGCCATCCACTGGGGGAAGCATCAGCACCAGCCAGCCCAGGCCCCTTTGACGGCACACAATGGCTGACCACTAACTGCAACAGCCAGCAACCGCCAGCAGCCTCCTGAGCGCTCCCAGCCAAAGTGATCTTCCTTTCTGAACCACAAAACCATAAGCAAAATAAAGTGGCTGTTGTAAGCCAACAGTTTGAAGATGATATATAGGAATTACCACAGTGTGACTAAATTATTTAACCAAAATTCACTGGTCTCCCCCCAGCCTCCTGAGGATGGAATTCCTGCCCACTAACTCTCACCACAGAGCATCCCAACCAAGACATCTGTACCGGACACGCCTGCGAGGAAAATGACTTCCACTCAGTGCTGTCTCCCCTACTTGGAGCTGAACTCGGTCTCCGTGTAACTTTCACCCATCTGTCCTACTTCTGCCTTCTGATGCCAGAACAAGTCTCCTCTCTTCTCCTCTGTGACATCAGAGAAGATTATGCAAATATAATAGGTCAATAGAAAGAGAAAAGCCTTCTTTGTTCACAGGTCCTTTGAAGCATTAAAACATTAAAGCGTGTTCTCTCCTGAGATCTCACTGGGGGTCATGACACTTACACACTCTTTGCATATATACTTCTGTGCTGGGATGGAGAAAATGACTGTGTGGAAAACTCTGGTTCTATTATCAATTTTTTATATGTATTCAAAATGCTCAGATCGCAAAACACAAGAAGAGAATTATATACCAAAATAAATTTGGGCTGGATTAGAGAATTAAATCCCAACAACCCCAATCTGTTCATTTTAGAAAAGTAGTAAAATATTTTATCTGCAAATGAAGGCAAACTTGACTTAGTATAACTTTCTCCATAACATTTTCAGAGATTATGAAGAAAAATGATGAAATTGATTATATATCCACTCTGAAATATTCCCATAATAAAAATTTACAGATAAAAATTAAAGGCTAGCGAGAAGCCAGAAAAATATTTCTGGCACGCAATTTAAAAAGATTAAGAACCTAATATATTCTTTAAAAATTCCAATTAGTAAGAAAATGAACATTTGTAAAACACACATATTCAAAAAACACAAGTAATTTGTTATAGAAAAAAGTACAGACGCCCTATTAGAAAAATGATTCTACTTTTCTTTTCTAACTGCTACAGACCACTTAGATCTCTATGCTTACATTTGTCTGCTTGCCATTGACCAGATCAAAGGAAGCAATTTATTTTTTTACAAAGGATTAAGGAATGATTCAAAGATAGGCCCAAGGAGAGGTAGGGGCCTTCCTGCCTCTCATCACCACCTCACTGTGCAGCTGTGTCAGGGTCTTTCATAGCAAGGGACAGTGACGGGGAAGGCAGTGGAATGACAGACATGTCCAAACTTCTTTCTTCTTTCGGTCTCTGACTTCCTCGTCTCCTGCCTGCAAATCAAACTAGGCTCTGACCTTTGGTAGCAACATCAGCATGTTGCTCTGTTCATGCGGCAGAGGAGAAGTGGCGCTGGTGCCATAGGCCTGCATGAAAAAATAACTTTTAAAGTTCCGTTTTTACATGCTGGTTGGATAACAAACAAAAGAAATCTTAAATAACCTTATGTCATTGCTTTATTCTCTTTTTTATCTTCATTATATCACAGGTAATAAAAGACAAAGGCCAATTTCTCCATTGCCCATCAGCTATTAACAGGCCCAGTATTTTCTGAAAAATTATTCGGTAATGTAAAATAAACTCATTTACAACCCAATTATCGATATCTACCCTGGTAATGCAGAAATTATCAGTAACGTATTCAAAGTTTTGTCTTTAATAATGTTTCTCAAAACATGAATCACCCCCATAGAAAAAATAAAAATGTATTTCAGTAGAAAAGTGGCCGGATAAAACATAGGATATCTACACAATTAGGGCTTTACTCATCAAGTATCCATGATAGAAAGTAGTTGATACAATTGGATGTCGTGAATGTATATGAGTAGTTATAAAATATATACATAGGTTTTATTTAGTATTTAAAATATATACTATATTATATAAAACATGTAATACAGAAAAATGTAATTTAAATATATTAAAATAATATAAAACACATAAAGTATATATTTCATATATTACCTATCTATGTACAGTATTTGTAGTGGTTATCTTTAAACACAGAAAGTATGAGTCATTTTGATGTTTTTTATATTTTCTGGATTTTCTATAAGAATCAATTTAATCTTTAAAATAAAACTACAGCTATAGATACACACAGATCTAAGTACACAGGTGTAACATTTCGGGACAGGTACTGACTACTCAAATTTTGTATGTAAACAAAGTAGAAAAAAATCACTTCATGCTTAAGGCAACCTATTTGACAAGAAAGGGAATTAAAAATAAAAACAAGATAAAGCTAAAAACTATAGTGCTGCATCACAGGCACAGAAGTGTGCCTTTTTGTAAAAGACAACTGCTTATTGGGGTAGAAAGAATTCCAACAACAGAGGGACAAAGGGCAGTTACACTTGTGGGCTCTTCGTCTGTTATTAAAAGCACGACTTGTGTTTTCTTCTGAGGAAGTCAAAGATTTCAAAGTCACTTTTGCTAAAAAAAAATCATCACTCTTTACCTGAGCCTCTAAAACCCAACGGTTAAACTTACAGCAGAATAAAGCTTGATCTCCTTTTGAATCTGTCACCTCATTTATTGCCTTAAAATTTTGCTTTAGTCCTCAAATCTGCATAGAAAACATGGGAACTGTCCAGCCCTTGGAATCGGGATGAGGTGATTCCTCGCAGCATTTATGACCTTGTCTCTGATGACTAAAGAGCAACTATTTCAGCCATCACGTTAGGGGTGAGTTAATTACATGTTTTACCAAATATAGCAGGCTAATTTTAAGATGATAATTTTGTACGGCCTGCAAATGATGTCATAAATATCCAAATGGCCCTTGGTTTAAAAAAAAAAAAAAAGGTTCTTAACCCCTGGCATATAGACATTTTAATCTATGAGGGAATGAATGTCTAAGAACTGTCAATAAAAGGTCAATCGTGCTAAACGTAGATAATGTACCTCACCCCTCTTTGAGACTAAGGACCTAAGGTCACCCTGAATTCTAACAGAGCTTCTGCAAAGTGGGGGCTGCCCCCATAATGATCACCTCATGCGAAAAGCTTCAGAGTGGCTTTCAAAACCAGAAGCAGACCCTAGCCTAGCCTGGCACCTTAAAATCTCCTCCCACCCATTTGTTGACGGGTCCCTTGAGCTGGGCCTCCCCCGCAGCTCCTCCAGCTTCAGATGTTACCCATTTTTCTCTCATTTTCTAACTCTGCCTAACTAATCAGCTAGTATCTCTCACTGACGGCCCGCTACGTGCTCCTCTGTGAAAATGTATCAAGATCGTGCCTGGGTCAAGCTGAGGTCTCCATCTATTCTTTGGGAGGCCTCCTTGGGGCCCTGTCCAGCGACACAGCAGTCCACACTTAAGGCAGTTAGTTGTGAGGCAAATTTGTGCTGTGACCAAAAATAAAGCAGTCATTCCTCTGGGCCTCAGTTCAGTTCCTATTTACTTGTAAGATACACAAGTCAGACAGACAAAATTTTGCATCTTTGGAGAAACCTATTAGCTGTGTGATCCTGGCGCATTTACTTAACATTCATGAGTCTTAAATATCACTTCTGAAAATAATTGTAAAATTGCTTACTTAATTAGGTGGCTGGCTAGCCCTGTGCATCAGCTGTAATATATGTTCACTGAAGAAGAGTTATTTGTTTTTACAGTATCTCTTCATTACTTTAAACACATTTTCTTAATGTGTCTTCTCTTGAAAGATGGTCCGCTCCCCTGGGTCTAGGACATACATTGCCCTTCTCTGTGTCCCCAAGGTTGGGCACATAGCAGGCCTTAGTCAGGATTTATTGACCTACAGAAGACCATCACACAAATCTATATCCATTAATAAGGCTCATAATAGACATACTATTACATTCTCTGTCCTCAAAGCAGCAAAGCTTTGGACTAGCTGGTATTGAAATTGTCCTAAAAATCTCCGTTACTATAGTTATACCAGGAAGAAGAAAAAGTTGCAAATAACCATGGGGTACCTGAAATTGGGTCACTGCTTGCAGAATGCTTTATTATTGGTGGATTAAAGAAGCAGGCCCCTAATTGCAGCTTTAACTTCCATATGTCCATGTCAGCACTACTCAGGGATAAACTTCTAAAATGATAATACTTTTAGTATTAGACTTTTACCATTCCGTGCACTTTGCCACCTATTATTTTCTTTTATCCTCACAACGAGTCCGAGAGAGAGAGCAATTTTACAGATGAGCAAATAGCAGCACAGCAGGTTAAGTGACCGGTAGAGGGTCACAGAGAGATTTTAATAGCAAAGTTGGGCTCCCAGACAGGCTGCAGTCTCCCAGTCCTACACTTCGTTCCTGGGATCTGGGTGTCCCCTTTCCTCGCGCACCGTACAGGGCTACTACTGGGGGAGCTGATGCCAGCTCGGGGCTGTCCAATGCCTGCTGAACGCTCGGTAAAGGACAAGGGAAGGGAAGGGGGGAAGGAGTTACAGGGGTCCATTGGAAGCAAGTTTTAAATGTAGTAACACGGGGTCTGGAGAATGACAGTGAGAAAATAACCAAGATATTGTGGTGGCAGTTACCTCAGTTGCCCTCAGAACGCCATGGTCAAGTCTAGATCACAGCAGTGTCATGACTGCTGAAATACACACGTGAGGCAACTTTCACAAAATCCCTGTTTCCCAGCCTTACTAACCAGCTAATGAGTACATAAAGCTTGTGGATTCACCCTCAATTTTTGAAGGCCAACTTCCTAAAGAGTCCTTTTTTCTATTTAAAACAAAGCCATTGAGGTTGTTTAAAGATGAAAATGAGTCTAAGCGATGATATTTTTATTTCTATAGCACTGAATAGCTTACAAAACACTTCTAGCCAAACTTGACTGTTCTTGGGTCGAGTCTCATTAAGGTGGTATTGAAAACTATGGACTTGGGTTACACAAGAAAGGAAGCATTCCATTATGCCCATAACACACAGGCAATTTTGCATTCTATTCAGAGAAAACAGCAGAGATGAGAGGTACTGTCCTACGATTTTATGGGAACCCGATTTTTAAAAAACTATCATTGATAAATTGTATTATTTCATACTGATAACAGCTTTGTGAGGTATATAAGCAGGTGATATTGATCCTGTTTTGCACACGAGGACATTAATAATTCAAAAATATAAGTGACTTCTCCAAGGAAAACAGTTAATTAGGCAGAACTAATACCGGCTCTCTTGACTACTGAACCGCAGCTTCTACCCTATATCAAGGTGCCAAAGTTATAGGTGAAGACATAAAAATTGTCCCAAGAAATGCTTTCACCCCTGCAGAGATGAGTCAATTCAAGAGAGTAATAGCTTTCTCCTTCTCTGTCACAGATGTTATTTAAAATATTGCTCTGTGATCCTCCAGAGCATTTTAAAAAATCACCAAAAATCTGTCTTGCCCCACAGACCTAATTGAAATGCTGATCATGGATACACTCAGCCATCACCTTTGAATTCATAATCCCTTAATTCTGTATGAGTGAGGGAAGCATTTTCCAAAGACTAAAAAAGGTGCTGAAGCAGGTAAGAGTTCCAGCAGAAGTTGAGAGGCCAGCTACAGGCATGCAGAGGCGACAACTGGCAGAGGCCAGGCATGAGGTGCGTGTGGAGGCATGAGTGGGCGGTAGCGGGAAAGGGCAGGGTCATGAGCAGATTCTGCTTGTATTTTAAAGGGTGGGCCATCTTTTTAGGGATACGTGACGGTAGGTGTGAGCAAATGGGAAAGATACGGACACTTTCAAAGTTTTAGTCTGAGAATTAGAAGACTGGAGTTGGCATTAACTGAAATGAGAAAAAAATGGAATCATTGCTTTGCTTTTGTTTAAGTTATCAACACAGATTGAGTCTTGGTTACAACGGTGTTAAGCAGTCTTCATTTTTTGTTGCAAGCATCACGTCCACTCATGAACCAGTCCCCGTGGACTAGGACATCTCGAGTTCAAGACCAGTGTAACCAAAACAGTAACTGAGGGGAAAACGTGGAATCAGCTTAAGTCACCTCGGGAGTTGTGGGGGAAGAAAACCAAACCCACCTGAGCTACAAAAGCAGTGAGTCCAACAGGCGCAGGTAAGGAAGCCACAGCACTCACGCTAACCATGCGTCTTTAAGCTTTTCTGTGGTGCTATGAGAATTTCAATGTTAACTTTAATCAAACTGAACCTAAATGTGGAAGCTATTATTAACATCATGACCTTGGAAAGGTTACTAAACTTTTCAAATGAGTTGATTTGAAGAAAATAGAATTATTGCTTTTCCTACCACCTGAAAAAATTCCACTGAGCTACTTCATACAGAGTGTAAAATACATTGATTTCTAGAATAATTTATTATTTTCATATTGTAGGTTTATGTATTAGTTATTTTTTGTCACTGTGACTCAATACCAACATGCACAACTTTAGGGAAGGGAAAATTTATTTTGGTTCAGAGTTCAGAACGTTACAGTCCACTCACAGGTGGGCAGCTGAGAAATACTAGAATCACAGGATGAGGTCGGAGCTGGAGCCGGAGCCAAAGGCAGTGTTGCAGAGACAGAAATCCTCACAGCATGGTGGACAGACAAAAGCCTGGGTGGAGGGTGAAACCAGCACACAGCCCTCCCGGTCAAGCCCCAAGCACCTGCCCCTTCCTGCTAGGACCCACCTCCCGACTGTACACCATATTAACGGGGACGTGAGGCTTGGAGGAGACACTCCAGATCCAAACGAGAATGTGCAGCTTCTCCCCATCCCCAGGAATGGAGCTTAAAGCAAAGCGCCATCTGTATGTGAGTAATTTATTTGGGAAGTGTTACAGGACAGAGGAGTATAGGACGAGGCAAAGCAAATACCACAATCAGGCATCACTGCAAGTGGCAAAGTGACAGGAGACGGATGCACCTTCTGAAGAACATTGTTTCCTGGAGTATCTGTCCTAGATGATACATCATTGTCATTTCTATTATTATTATGCATTCTGGCTAAGTCTCTCGACCAGAGATTCTTGTCTGTAGCTTTTTCTCCATGAAATTTTGATCTCTTACATGCCAATTTCTTGTCTCCTTTACGCATCTCTACCTCAATGTTTTGGATAAAGAGTACTGTCAAAAAATTTTAATAAAAATGAACTGTGACACAAATATAATTTGGAGTATATATGTCTTGGATGTGTACACAAGAGCTTTTTCGTCTACGACTTATTTCTTCCTTCTGAAATCAGAAATTTGATGTAAGAATCTTGAAGTGCTTCCTCTCCTTTGGTTCTATGCTCGGGAAAAAAAAACAACAGACGAAACAAAATCCTCATTTTGTACAAAAAGCAGTAAGAATGAAAAAAAAATTCTTTTCTTCTCTAATTGCTTCCCCAGCTACCTTCCATAGATTCACAAGAATTAGTGGTGGGAGAGGCACAGCTCAATTGGTGTGCTCTTCTGAGCTTAATTACAGCCTCAGAGAGGAGAGGGCTGTCGACGGAAGCCCGTTCTGCAGCCCCCATGATACTCATGGGTCTCTCCCATGTACTAAGGTCAGCCTACAAGCGGCTCCTCTGTTGACTGAATCATTCATTTACTCTCAACTTTTCAACCTAGTGAAGAAGAATCCCATTAGCCCGGATATGTACGATTGGATTGCATTTCACCTCAGCTCAATCTGTTCAGCGTTTTGCCACATGAGACCACGTTTTTATCCTTTTTGGTACCCTGTGAGCCTCATGCAAAGATGAAATCGAGTATAGGCTCCGCCTTCTGCACAGAGGACTAGACCACTGCCTACTTTCTGTAATCTGAGGATTAAACTCACCCTACAGGGCATACTTGAAAGCCCATTATTAGTACTTTAATCTTGCTTGCTATTTCCTTTTAGAGCTGTATCTTTATTATCTGGTTTGGGGGACATGTAACTAAGCAGGGAAGCTGCTCATCTCATTGAGGCCAAAGAGCAGCCAACTGGAAAGTCAGAGAAAGGGGTCAGGGTCCCGCTACAATTCCCAAGATCAAGCCCCCATGACCCACTTCTTCCAGCTAAGCCCTGCCTCCCATTCGCCCATTTGTTGAATGACAAGGTTAGTGTCCTTATAATTCAATTCCCTCTCCAAGAGTCTCTAAATTAGGTCAAGTTGAACATCAAGATGAACCAGCACAATGTCCTCAGTCTCTTAATATCTTAATTGGTTGGTGTGGTTAGGTGTTAGTGGAGTTGCATCTTCGCACTTTGGGGAAAGAGATGGCCCAAAAAAAGTAATACTCGAGAGGCTAAGAGGAGGCCAGAAAATCTGCAAGAGATGTGAGGATACCACAGCATTTTCAACCCAACAATTTAACAAAGCCATTAATGTAGGAGTGAAGCTTTTTCTAATTCCTAAAATTACAGTGCAGGCCTTTTGCCTTCTGGGAGCCCAAGGGGCAAGGAAACATTATCCTTAACCACTGGAGACAAGCATGGGCCAGAAGAGAGAAACTGACCAAGACACGAGAAGAGGCTATAGGCACAAATGCTTCTCCTGTCTCCATCCAATAATCCTCTGTGAGTTTTGTTCTCCCATGTGAAAAAACAAGTTACTTTTATCTGTTCTTGTCATTTTTCTCTAAAAGGGCATCAGCTCTTTTCAAGATTTTCCAGCTTTTACAACTGTAAGCACACCATAGGCAGCTTCTAGAATTCTAAAGGCCTCTATCAATTCTATATAAACAAAGAGGCTTTCTTCTTTAATTTGCTTGTCCTCAGCCTCATCCTGTTTTTTTTTTCTTTGTAGAATTTCCCCCGTCCTCTTCTGTTTCTCTTGGTCTCAAATATCTTTGCTTCTCCCTGCCTTCTGGCTAGAAGTTCTCACAAGCAAGCCTCTGACCTTGGCTTTTAATTCACCCCCAACCCCTACTCACTTCTAACTGTAGGATGTTATGTTTTCCTATCTACTAAATATATTTCAGATATTCTCACCAGTTAATCATCCTATCAGCACGAGTTTCTCAGTTACCCATCTACAGAGATGAAAATATAATATTCTTTCTAGCTGAAGTCTATCGTGTAAGGCCAACAGCAAGCAGGCAATAAAAGTGTCATGTTACAAGCATCTCTGTGAAGCAGAATGCTGTTCCTAAAGTACCATGAGAAACAGAAGACTCTGAACAAACTAGATATATTGTGAAGAAATAATGACCGATACTTTACAGGATGAGAAGAATATCCGTAAATATAGAAGTTCATGGACGTCTTTCCCAGATGGAAGAAAAGTGTACAAAACATAGACAGAAATCGTATATGTTCAGTGTGTTCGATAGAGAAATATGAGAGCTCCAAGTACAAGCAGCTAACGTGGCCAAGGACGGGGCAGGAGAACTGTGCTGAGCCCAAGAGTGCAGGCCGACGTCAGTGTAGACTGTCAACACCCACAGCCAACAAGGACTTGTAAACCGACGGATGGCTTGACTGTATCTATTCTGAAAAGGATTATAGTGGAGGAACTATAGACGGTTAAGCTCTGTTGGAAAAGACAGGTGCTGGTATACCAGCTAGGATCAGCAACCAAGCAGCACAAACCAGGGAGAAGGGTGAAAATCCAGAATCCTCTTGGGGAAAACTTCCATTCTGTCATCTTTGGCTCATCGAGGTCAATCCAGCTCCCAAACAGTCCCTAGAGCCACTGCAAAACCTCCCAGTCCAAGAGAAGGGAACATGTATGTGTCACCCACTTTCCAATACCAAACCAAGATGTGAGTCTTCAGCCTCATCTTAATTTGCTCAACCCTTGAGTTTTGAAGGTTTTCCTCCGCTTGAATTCCTCTGCTCTCCATATATCCAATCCCAGAATCTCAAAAGCCAGACAGTTATGTTTGAACCAGAAAGTATTTTTCTTACCTGACAAGGACTGATGTTTTAGAGTCGCCATGACTGACAACAGATGTGGAAACATTTCAGTGTACTTTTTATATCTTTTTTCCCCAAGATTTTAAAATGGGTTTAAAATTTTTATATAGTTTTTAGCCTCAGTGTTTTTCCTAACATTATTACTCCTCTTCTCCCAATGTATAATAAAAAAATATTAACAACTCCTGTTACTGTTTATTTCCCATCTGCTGCAGATGATATAAAACTTTGGAGATGCTTATAAAATACCTACCACACATGCCCAATATAGTCTGTAGTATACTAAACATTATGTTCATGGTTTGTGTTTTATGTATCACTGCTGGCTAAACTGCACTGTTATCGCAAGAGCCATCCTCTTTGACCTTTGTGATTCCACAGTGGCACTGAAATTGAACTGGGGTAACGTATTACAGGGTATTTGAATTTTTTTCTATCTGTCTATAGCAAACTGTACTCTGTTTCTAATGAGCACTGAAAGTGATTCATAGCCATGTTACATTCAATGTAAGACATGAGGTTTAAGAAACTTGGCATATGAAAGGACACAGATGTCGTGGTACATTAACTTGAATTTTTTCTGAATATAGTATACTTCCTGGTATTTGAAGTAAGTAAAGGAATAAATAATTGCTGCTTCAAATCTCTGTAAACCACCTTGACATAAAGCAAATGTCGCTGACCATTCCTTTTCCTTCTCCATGTCATCCTCACTACACACCATTCCTGCTGACTGAAAATCAACTCCTGGAAGGTAAACTGGAGCTGTCTAGCCATTCTCTTGCAAAGAAAGCTTAACACTGAAATAACTACTCACTGGAACCGATCTAATTTACTATTCATAAAGTCCACATAACTTCAAATCAATTTCAAGGATCCACTATTGAGTAAAAGGCAAAAATATTGAAGGTTTGTGTATCCCATAACACGAATAGATGTTTCAGACACAGTCTATTTTTTTTTCAGTCATTTCCAACCATTTCTAAGAGTTCGCGCATGCGTGCACACACTCTCACGCTCTCTCTCTCCTATATCTTCTCATGGAAATTCATCTATCCTATTTCTCACTATCTTATTTCTGCCCCATTTTGCATTGGGGCTTTAAATGGTTTTATTTAGCTGTCAAAGTTAATAATGATAAGCTCATCAAAATAAAGTTTTTCTTTTTGCACTTTGTCATATTATTTTATTATCAGAGTCTTTGGGGTTCCTGTCATAGTTCCCTATAAATTAATTTGACTAATTTTCTGATAAAAACTGTCACTAAGAGAAAAGAGAAACTGAAGAGTATGCATAGTCTGTCTTGACCTCCACCCACCTTTCAAGTAGCCCAGAAGATATTAAATTGTGATCCAATATCCTCCAGCGGTCCCAAGATCCTGTCACAGGGCATGTGAGACAAGAACTATTTTTATAATAACGCTAAGACATTATTTGCCAGTTTTCTCTCATTTTCCCATGAGTAGATCAGGGAGTTTTCCAGGGATTATTTGATATGCCACCACAACAGATGGAAGGCAGGTGCATAAGAATTGAATTTTCTTCTATTATACCAGATATGGGAGATTCATAGTATTTTTTTAAATGCTAACCTTTTGATTAACATTTGTATTGTGGAAATATGATCATTTTTCAAAATGTTATGATATAACTTATGCTATAAAAATTGAACATTTATCAAGTTTTGTTTTAATTTTAATAGAGTACTTTTTGATGAATTAAGCCCATGTAAACAGACATCTCTGGGGGATTTTCATTATCTTCTAAGAGTTTAGAGGATACATGGAGCCAAAATTTTGAAAATCAGTGAGTCCACCTACCAGCCTAATTCTTCCATGTTAAACTACTGAAACAGGAAGAGAGAAAGGAAATGTCAAGATAAGAGGACTCCCTATACTCTTTTATTCAAATGTCCTAAAAATATTCATGTTAAAAGCTTTAATTTAAATCTATTGGTTTTCAATTTATACTCCAATATAGTTTATATTTCCTATTAAGATAACCAGACTGAACTAGTAATTAATGAATTATCCATACTACATAATGGCATCCCAAGAGGACTGGTGGGAAATGGATATTAACATTTATTAAGTCCCTTCTACGGGTCAGACACTTAAGTGGCAAGTGTTCAGATCTGACATGGCTGCTCAGTAGCTGCGTAAGGTCAGGCAAGTCATTTAGCTTCTGTCTGCATTTTCTCACTTTACAAAACATCAATCATCAGGTAGCTTTGAAGAATGAGCGAGTCAAAGTGTATTAATAGTGCCCAACGCACTGAAGAAGCCAGATTAAATGTTGTCTTTACTTGGCTATCAAATCTTCACAGCAACCTTGAGAAAAAGGAGTTATTCTTATCCCCTTTCATTGGTAAGGGAACCAAAGAGGTCGTGTAATATACTCAGAGACAAAAAGTAAAAGTGATGGCGGTGTTGTTTAAATCCAGGGATACGGGCATCAAAGTTCTTGCAGCAGACCAGTGTCTGATAACGCTGTTAGAATCATCCTTCCCGCAGTATTTCTCATTGAATAAATCTAGGAGAAGGCTGTCAATCTGTATTTTGAGTGATTTCCCTCCAACTGTTGAAGTTAACAACTCAAGTGCTACACCGCAGACTGTGTGTAGTCATCAAGAACACTTATCCCCAAAGTATGATCCCTAAATAGCTCAAGATGGTCCCACTTGGCTATGTCCTAGTTCTTTGGCAACACTCCTTTGCTGAACCTTTCTTATTCCCACGATCATGTAGGAAAAAAAATGATTCCATCTGCAAATTTAAAACTAAAATAATAATCTTTACATTGGCTTGTGGTGATTTACTCAATCATATGCATTTAATAAGTGAAGAAACACGATGAGCTTGTTAATTTATATTAAAGAAGAGCTCTTTCCCAAAGCTCGTTTTGTTTCCTGTTTTCTTCATGGGATTTCTACCCACTTATCTCAAAGTGAAATTGAGAAGAGCCAAAAAGGCATCTCAGACCCCTTGTTTTTATTCCTTCTTTCACATGTGACCTAGACATAAATGTCAAATCCAGCAAAAGAATAAAGAAGCTAGCTTTCTCATGGGAAGACAGTTGAGGTAAACAAGTGTTATTTCTCAATTGCCCAAAATTCTTAGATCACCCTTGAGGCAAAAAAGTGAGAATGAGTTAAAAATTAATCCTTAAAATTGAATCCAATTGAAAAACAATTACTTTTGTCTACAAAGGTTTACTCCCTATCGGGAAATCAGTAAAGTACTTGGAAATTGGCAAGGTAATTCTTGGAGCGAAGCCAACAGATCAAGACCTATCTGATGAAAGGACGGAAAGTACATTTGTGAAATTCTCTGCTGTGCGTTACACCATTAAATCAGTTGTGCAGAAACTCAATAACGTTCAAGATTACAGTAAAGATGATGATGGATTTTGAGGAAAAAATGGATATTCTGTTGCCTCTGAAACAGAGGAGGCTGGAAGCCTCCTGCAGTCACAATTCTTAGGCATAGAGCCAGGTTGAAAAAAAAAAATAGGTGACGAAGGTGCTATATGTTAAGCATCTTGGATGGTATTGTTTTTCTCTTTGCTTAAAGAAAGAAAAAGTCCTTAAGAAGCTGGAATTTCTTCTGTCTCCTACACTATATTTCTAGTAGTGTGCTTTTTTGCTTTTATATTGCTGTTGCTCTCCGGGAAATTGGGAAGGGAAATTAAAAGGCATTTAGACATTTTAATTTATAGTAAAAGAATTTTGTGCGTGCAATTTCTGCAGGGAAAGATCTTACTACACAAGAAAGAGAAAAAACAATGACTTAATTGTTTGGATTAGGTGTTTGGAAGAATTTTTAATCTGGTAGAATTATTTACTGCTGTGAGGCCTATTAATGCAGAGAAACTCTTAGACTTAATAGAAAACTTCATATATGAATATTCATCTAAATGCAGAAGATTAGAAAATCTTCTAACCTTCTATAGCCATAAAAAATAAATTGAACCTTAAAACTATAGTAAAATTTTGGTATACTGTTCAACAATGAGGTGAACAGGTCCTTTATCATGTGGCCAGTAAGATACCAAGACAAATTATCCTTCAAGGTAGAGTACCTTCCTTGGCCATACCTCTAGGTTTCTCGTGAGAAAGGATGCTTAGTTTCAGAGTGATATGTCCCAGGCCCTTCTGAGGTCAATAATTGCTTATTGAGAACTTTGTATGTTTATCATCATGTGAAGTAGCAGTAACAAAAAACTAAATAGGACAAAGATACCCCCCACCCCCGAGCGGCTCACAGTTGTCTCATGACAAAGCTGCCCAGATAGTCTATGATCTCTTAGATTTATACTTGTTTTCTGCTAAGTATTTTTATCTTACATGAAACTGGTTCCGGTCTCTGTCTTTAAAAAGTACATATTTTTTAAAAAATACAACTAGAATAGATTCAAATAGCAATACACTTCTCTTCTACTCCCTAACTTATCTCACCTCTACCCAGTGCATCCTGAGAAGGGCACTACAAACTGGCAATTCCTTAACTCATCCAAAGGGCAGAGCTGAGCAGGAGAGCTGCCGCTCAGTTGATATAATAAACCTCCAGGAAGAAGCTTCAGTGCTCAACTGCTAGAGGAGTCAGCAGAATCCACAGATTTAATTACACCCAAGTAATTGCAGAAAAGATCATCCATTATTCTAACTACTCGGAAAGGGAAGAGCCCATACCCTGAAATGACTTTGTAGGAGCATAAATGAAGATCTATTCATTAAGGCCATGAAATAAAATGAAAATCTGTTTTCATTGCAGAGCAATGTGATTACCATTCCCAGTAACGCTGTTATGGAGGAACACGCTTCGTCTGCTAGATCATGCGTATTTCCCCTTTGCCGTGGACTCCGGTTCTGCCTCGATTAGATCATCGTCAGACCTCAGGACCTTGCGATCATCCCAGCGTCCACCCCAGTCTCCAGACTTGACACTATCTCATGCAAAACATATAGAATGTCACAAAATACCATTGCTACTTCCCACCAATTTTGGGGGGTTTTTATTTTTTTGAAAGCCCTTCTGCTAATTTTCCTACAGTGCAGATAAACAGATGAGCATACCACTTTTCCTCTAGAAAGGCTGACTTAAGTTGGAAATAAAATCAGGTAATAAGAAAATATAAATCCACCACCCCCTCAAAAAAATAGAAATAAGGTCTTAGCAGGAAAAGGCCCTGGAACCTTACTTTTTTGTAAAGCAAAGAATTAGGGACTATAGGGCAAAAGTAAATGGTATAAAGAAAAGGAGGAATAAAATACATGAAAACATCAAAAGAAGATTGCATTTTGTATTATTTTAATAAGGGATTTAACATGTTTGTGAGAATGGAAATTATAATTAAGCAGAATGGAATTGAACAGTAATTGTCATTTGATTTTTAAATTTTTTTGGCTTGATGGAAATATCACAGCTGACTGGGGAGGAGAAGGAGCAGAGGGATTAATAGAAGAGCCTTAAATTTCCTGTCCAAGACTCAAAGAGAAGTTGAGTAATGGAATCTTGGAGGTGAAAAGACTGAAGGAGATGGAGTCGGGACAGAGTGGATGTGGGGAAACAAGTCGTTTGCATGGATAAGGCAGAAGGAAGCCGAGACAAAGATATTGGCAATTGGCCAATTGTACACATGTAATTTCATATACTTCCAGTGTGTGCATTTACAAAGTGCCTATATTTCTAAAGATAACATTCTTTTCGACCTCACATCCTAATAACCTCTGTATTCACAGAAAATACTCTCATTGAAAGAGGACGAAACTAAAGCAAAGGAATGGAAGACTTCAAACCACATTTAAGGAAAAAATTTGAAATTCTCAGACTTACAGTCTATGTCTTACTATTACACCTTCTGGGTCCAGGCAGAGGAAAGAGTTGTTTTGTTGATTTCAAAATTGCCAACCTATTTCTTTAGCAGATTGTCACCTTTAAAACATAAGGAGTTGTCAGGTAAAAAAAAAAAAAAAAAATCTATCTTACTCCATTTTTCACAAATGTTAGTATCACGGATGGAAGTTACAGAGCAGAAAATGTCCACTCATTTTCAAAAGTATTTTTTGACACTTCAACTTTCTGTAAAGAGAAACTCTTCATTAGTAATGAGATTTCTGTTTTGTGAGCTATTCAAGTAAAGATCGGATGGTCATCTGTCAGGGATACTGCAGGGAGAGGGCTGGTCTTACTTGAAAGTTTGATTTCGTGACATCTAAGGAGTTTTCCAAAGTGGGTATGGCTCCTAGGTTTTGACTCTCTACAGTCTAAGACTCGTTTTACTGTCGATATTCTGCTCCAAACAATGGAGCAATAATCTGGAGCCAAAAGAAAATAAAGACCACGAAAAATAACGAAAGCTATTCAAAAGCCTCCTGGTTCCCAAGGGTACTGTATAGAGTTGGGAGGTTGGGCCTGGCTGGAAGGGGTACGGCCGCTTGGGCTTGACCTGGAGAGGCATGTGCTAGTTCCATCCATTCTCCCAGTCTCTCAGTTCCATCATGCTGGAAGGATCTCGGGCTCTAGCTGCAGTCCTGCCATGTGATTCCACCATTTTCCAGCCATCCATCCATGGAAGGACTGAGACCTTCTAAAGAATGAGCTAAAATATATCTTTCCTCCCTAAAGTTGTAGATGTCAGGTAGTAAATCAGAGCACGGAGAAAGTAACTAAGACATCCTCCCTACTCTTAAGAATGGAGAAACAATACAAATCTTCCTCAGGCAACTTTCAGCCACTACCTTTTGTCCTCTTTTTTAGAAAGTCTTTGACAAGCATCAGGGGGTCAGATAGATTTTGCAAACTTTTCATGTCTTCTCTCAATAGATGACTGATTCTTCCAAATAAAATCATATCTACATGTTTACATTTCATGGTATTTGAATTTTCTATATAAATCATTTCAATGTCTAATTTGTATATAAGCCATTTCACTGTACAATTTAACTGAATTTTGAGTTCCTCATTGGGAATTTTTTTAAATAGCTGTATTATCACCTTAATTTTCTCTTGCACCAAAGCACACAACATCAATGCATTTAGTTGAAAAATCCCTGAACGCTCAAAGCATCGTGTCATTCTTGAGCACTAGCCAAAGTGTTGCACTCAGTCTTCACATTTCAACCTCCATAAACTTTCACTGGAGTTAGGACTACGAGACTCAATTTACATTTATCACCAATAAGTTATGGCTAATGCATCTAATTTCATTCTTCATGAGAATTATTACACAGCATAGCTTTCGGATGCAAAAAGCATAGCAAACTTAAGCATAGTATGCCTGGAGTTTAGCAAGGAATTTAATGAGATCAGCCACAATGCTTCTAACAAAAGATCAGGAGATTTGAACGGAAAACAAACATACTTTTGATAGAGAATTACAATTTGTAAATACCCCGACCCAAATGGTACTAAGCAATAGACACAGCAGTAAAGCAAGCTTTTTCTGTCTTGTTCTGAACTATACTGAAGAGCTTCCAATATCTTGGATAGTGGTTTAAAGGGTGTGGTCATCACATTTTCAGATAATCCAAAGTTTAGATGGGTCAAAAACATGTTACAAACTCTAATCAAATTCCAAACTGTTTATTAAGCTAGAACAAAAATTTGAGATTGAAATGAAATTCAAGACAGATAAATGTACAAGGACTTTTAAAAAACATTTAAAAATAGTGATATACACAGCAACAATACATATGTTAAGACTTTAAGGGCTTGAACTGACAACGAACTGAGTTTCAGTAAAGAAAATATGGAGGTTTTTCTCCCATTTACCTCTCAAAAAGTGAGCCTAGGCTTCATTTCACAGAAACACAGTCTAGAATGAGAAAACTGAAGTCTACTTTTCCTAAAGAATTCCAGTTCTTTCTTTAAACTCTTCATTTGAAATAACTTTCTCTTAAACAGAAACTAATACGAGAAGATAAACAAGGACAAAAATGAACCTTCACATCCTCCTCAGTGGGAGGACATGGAAGAACTTAAAATACTGCAAATCCAGAAGAATGAGGTCGCTGTTTTCAAATGCTCTGACGGCACTTGCTCCAGATGACTACAAAGAAGGTGGTTTTGAAAACTACTGGTAGAAGGTTAAAGACATTCTTGTTAATAGTAAAGGATATATTTTTTACACTATAAAATCACATGAAGATTAAATAGTTTGCCCCACCACAAATCTGCCGTCATTGACTGGATATTCATGGCAGGATGTGGTGGAATCATTATATTCTGTAGCATCTGCACTGCCTAAAGAAAAATTCTCCAACAAAAGCTTCAAACACCTGAAAGTTTACTATGTTAGGCTAGCTAAGCACATGCCAACAGCGCAAATTCCGCCCTTTCCAATTTTCCCAAATCATTTATTCTATCTTCATTTTCCTGCCTGGGAAATGAATATAATTCTATTCTTTGTCTCAGGCCAGATGGGAAAGTCTGTCATGAGCTTGGAGCCTGGAGTGTTCCTTACTATATAGTCTCCATGTGGTGGTGTTGCTGTTTCATAAGAGAGAAATTCAAAGTTTTCTGCTTGAACAAGAATCAACTTCACAGTCTGGGACAGGTCCTTCCAATTAGTTTGTTTTCTCTTTCAAAAATAAAAATGGGGTGTGATTTGAGCCAGTAAAGCTCCTTGATGGGGCACACACCAGTACAGCTTTAGGAGGTTTCCAAGACCTTACAGTGAGTGTGTTCTGCCAGCTCAGAAGCCCCAGGTTTTACTTAAACACAGTAGCCTGGTACCAGCTCATCCATCATGCCAGCCTCTGAGCAAACTACGGCCAACAAGTCAAAGCCCAGCTGAAGAGGAGGCAACAACTGGAAGGTTAAGATCAATTCCAAATTGTACTTTTAACACATTTCAAATATTAACTCAGTTTGGAACAACATGTTTCTTGGATCCAATATTTCATTTTCTCAGACCCTTTCATTTATCAAATCCATTTGCCCAAAAGAATCACTTTTTTTCCAAAGCCATGGAAAAAAAAAAGTCTGATACCACAGAGGATGCTTCTATAATTCAAATACAAAAGGGAAAAGATACTATGGAAAGTCACACAAGGTAAATAGGATCTTCACAAAATGCTGGTTTTTTATTTTTTCATTTCAAAGTATCTGCCTTCTAAATTACACATCCCTCGGTGCTTCCATAATGGTTCTGAATATCAGAAAGCTTTTATTTTTGACATCTTAGTTTCTTTTGTTGACAGGTTATGATTTTTCAGGCTTTTTTTCTTTTTTGTTTGTTTAAATCAAAGGAACAAAAAATAAAGCAGTCGATTTTGCCAGGAAGAGAAAAAATGTCAAAGCATGCAGGGATATTTGTTTGGATGGACCTACTGGATGAAAATACTCAGTTTTTTTAAAAAATGATGATGGTGAATACACTGCTTTAATTTTATCAAGTATGATAAGGCTCTGAAAAAGAATAATCATAATATATAATCATAGGGGTAGGCTGTCAGAATACCATGAAAATAAATACCATGCTTCCTCAAAAAATATACCAATTATGCAACTGAGTGACATTTTTAAATAGGGTCCATAAAGATTTCGCCAAGGGAGATAACTCCTAACAGGCATTTGGTGTATGACTGAGGATTTATAATTTTAATTTCTGAAAGAAATCATTGATTTGGGGTATAAAAATCAGTAATTTTTCCTAATGTTTGATTTTTGTTTCCTGTCTAAATCTTCATACTTATTTTAATTTGGAGAAGAGGCATAATGGATCTGCTCAGTATCTAATTTCTCATCAAGCATACAGAAAGAGTTTGCAGCTTGGTTGGTTTCCTGTGACACCATCCACGTATTTAATGCTAAAGTCATAGAGGAAGCACAGGAGCCACCAATGTTGTAAATTAGCAGCTGTCACCTAAGAGTGAGGAAAGAAGAGGCCTCATGAAATCACGACTGATGAGTAAGTACTATTATTGGGTCTTTCGATTTCACGTCACACAATACCGCACAGTCTTATGTAGCAGCACCCACATGGACATAGAGTGCAGTTGTCCAAAACTTGTACATACACTCCCGTAGACACAGGCAGGGGATAAGGTATTCTTCTGCTTGGATAAAGCACGGGAGGAGCTTGGTAGGAGAAAAAATTTTTAAATGAAAATTTCTAAATCAACTTGCTAGATCAAACACTTCCATGAAATTCATTTTGGTTTGTGTAAGCACATTTTAGCTTCATTGCGAACTAAACAAAAAACTTAAAATGGAACATGCTCTGGGTGAGCAAATCGTTTTCATAAAGGCATATTTCAGGCTTTATGGGCCACACAATGTCTAGGTCTCTGTTGCTACTATTCAACTTTGTTATTGAAAGAAGCCGTAGATAATGTCAGGAATGACTTTGGCTTCTGTTCATCAAAGTTCATTTGCTAAACAGATGGTGTCCAAATTACCTTGTTGACTGTAGGTTGCTGGCTTCTATGGTAGACAATCAAGAAGGTTACAGCAAACACTGAGAATTAGGTGAGTCACCTGGTTCAGGTAATTATAGCCACATAATCTCCATTTTATACATAATAACAATAGAGTTCCAAAGTGACTGAAGAATTTTCCTAAAGCCAAATGAAATGAAGAGCTTCCCTATTTGTTTAAAATAAACAAGGGCACATTTTTCTGGTAACAACCAATTAAATATCTTGATTTCTGCTAAATCTCCATGTACCAATCTGAAATTGATGAAGGCTGAGTAGATGCAGAATTGAGTCTATGGGCAGAGACTACCACTAACAAACCACAAATTTTGAAGTGTCCCATGACAAATTTCTTGTGACCTAGCAGATTGTACATTATAGAAAAATCTAGAAATGTATATCTATGAACATGGTTTACAATTTGGACTAAGACAATAAGAAATTATGCCATGATTAAATAGCATTTGCTTTAAAAAGTTCGTATAGAATTTTGTCCATTTTAACACTTATTTTTACTGCAGGAAATCAAATCTAGCGACTTGGCACTAAGCTATAACAACAGTTTTCTTTTTCTGTCCAAAAATAATTTAAGACAAGGTCACGCCAAGTCGCTACTTTGCCTAAACTAAGCTCAAAATTGCAATCTTCCTGCCTCCTGTCTCTCAAGAGTGCTAGAATTATAGGCATGTGCCACCAATACTCAGTTTCAATACATTTATTAGATATTCCAAACAAAAATTCACAGGACACTGTCCACCTTTGAGAACTCAGACTAGCACAGCTATGAAACACAGCACAGTACCATTTGCCCTTCCTTCAATCCGTGTCTGCTTTCTAATTTGGAGAATACGCCATATTCTTTTCCTGTTGATTTCTCGCTCCTATTTTCTCTCCCAAATGCTCCATTATACCTTAACACACAGAAAAGAATCATTTGAAATCCTCAGATAAAGACACTTGGAGAACTTGATGATGAGATTATTCAGGCAAAGATGAAAAATACTGTAGCAGATACAAGAAAATGCAAGAGTGAGGAAACCACGTCATAAAATATCTATCACAAAAAACCCTGTGTCCATTTGGTAGACACTGGTGTTTACTACTTGCTAGTGTCAACGCCACCATAGACTCATAATGGGATGTGTTCCTTGAAGTGCAAACCAGGAAGTGCCTCATTTTACCTAACTAAAGAGGTCCCAAGAGGGCTTTCTAGACAACAGGACAGTTAAGCAGACCCTTGAAACATAACCAAGTTCCCCGAAGAGAGGTAAGAGTTGGAAAAAGTCACTAAAGAGGAAATCCTGTTTTACACAACCATATGTAGATTTGTAGGATTGAAGCACAAGGTGTGTGAGGTTGATGAGGCAATGACAGAGCAGGAAGTCATCATGAAACGGAGTCATGTGAGCACAACTGCTGAACTGAGGTGCGAAGAAAACAAGGGGTTATGAGGATGCCCATATAACTTGTGCTGAGCGTCAAGAATAGGCAACATCACTGCACAGACACATCATCTATGAAGGTCCTAATCGTGTCTTTTGTCATTTCCAGTTTTTCTTCATTGTGTAATAAGCACCAAGAATGAGGTATGTGTGCCCAGGCAACTGATTACCACTCATACAGCCACCTATCCTGAACCTTCAGAGAGCACTAACCAACTACTACTCAAGTGTGCAGAAGATAGCATACTCTAACATCAACCTCAGTATGAAGGAAGGCTACACAGACCTATAATGATTTTGCACGATGTATCAGTTTTTATCTATACAGAATTATTGTATATTTATATTAAAGATGTGTATAAATATATGAACAGAACATTTTATAAAGTACGCATGAATCATTGATAGATGCATATAATTGCAATATAAGTCATATCATACATGACACATATATGACTGCATATACGTGTATATACATGTTTCACATAAAATCTCAGCTCAAGAGAGAAGGGGACAGAGGTAGAAGTACTTACTCAGCTAAGTGTGCTATTTGCATTTTCAACACGTACTCTAGAATACTGGACAGCATGTGTTTAACACATACTCCCACTTTTAAGATAAAACATTACCTAAAATGTGACAGCCACCAAATGTATATCCTACCACTCAAGCTTTATTTTAAAATATTTGCTGAGTTTCTTACTTCAAAAAAGACAAAAACGATATAGCACTCTTTATTGGCAAGGGAAGAATCCATAGAATGAGGTTATAAAGCAGCATATGCAACAAAGCACACGTGCACATGCATGCACACATACGCACACACGCACACAACCAAACAGAGGTTCCACTCAGATCCTGCCCTGTGTCTACCTTGGATTTCATGCTGTGTAGCTCAAAACCATCTCCCAAAAGAAGATCAGCAGCAAAACTTCCTCTGTATGCTCCTCAGACATATTAAGCTTTAAACTTGAGCAATATTAAGAAACAACAAAAATTGTAATGTGAAATGCCTTCGCACTCGGAGCACAAAGGAGATGGCTTTCTTAATGGGACATATATCCCAATAACTTCTCCCATAAAATGTAATGGGTGCATTTTTTTAAAATGATCCAGAGCCAAACTTCCACGCTTCACATTGAAATGGCAGAAGTTTGGCTTCTAGAGGGAAAAAAAAAAAAAAGTCTATCGTGCTAGCTGCTGTTACCCTGGCTCCAAATCTCATTTCAGCTTATCCATTTTAATCGAAACATTTATATTGTTTATCTTTGCCAAGAAGGCTTATAACACCCCTCATTAAGATTTTTAATAGATATTGCAAATCTTAGAGCAAGAGCTACTAAGAAGCAATTTAAAATAACTGCCATCTCACCCTTACAGGTTGTGTTGGACTGGAAGAAAGAGATAAGGATACAGTATCAATAAACAAGAAAATTTCAACTCATGTCTGCTTCTTCATTATTTTAACCCAAGTGTTTAACATTTTTAAGTATAAAAACTATGTGAAATATCTCTAGTATAGAATACAGTTACAATATTGAATAATATTAAAGAAAATAGGGAATATATTTTGCATATGTATGGCATTTATGTTTGTTGTGGTTCAGATTAACACAGTATCAGAGCTATTTCCCAATAATATTAGTGTCAGGCTTGTCATGTTTTTCTGCAACAGCCTGAGGAAACGTGGTAGGAGAGAAGCGGAAGCAGTCAACACAATGAAGTTTAATTTGCAAGAAAACCACCAAGCACGTAATATGCAGGTAAATCTGCTCTTGGAGAAGGAAACGAATTCTGTCTGAAAGGTTGGAAACCTCTGGGAGGATTTTGGAAGTCTCTGGCGAATCTTTTAAATTGGCACTAAGTAATTTAATTCAGCAAGGTACTCTGTGATTTAAACTGTAATTGACCTGAGAGGGTTAAAACTCGCCAGAAATGGTGGTGATGCTTTGGGAATATATAGCTAAAATAATTAATAATGTGTTTAACAGTAGTCTGTAAATTTGGATTGTTTTACTTTCTCTTTATACAAGTGAATTTATTCCACAACTGCTCTTCCATTATTTTAACTCAATTTGTATCTATCTATAGACACCTCTAAACAGTATCTGTAGCCAAAGATATCTAGATATATTCATGTAAGCATGTTTTGATACAGAAACACATACATCTCTACATAAAGACATCTCAGTAGTAATATACCCACACATAGGTGCACATATGTGTGAACTGGTATCCTGGCCTTTGTCTCCAAAAGCATGAGGTCTAGCTCCACCTAGATTGAGCTAGTTAAAAATGCTTGTGTAAAATCAATCACACACGTCACAAGGACCTGATGTAAACATTCCTTACCCCCTACTGCCAGTTTGTAGCCACAGATTTGTCCTGAATTCGCAGAATCTTTTGTCTGCAGTTAGATTTTTCGATTTTATAAATAGTACAAAAGTCAGTAAAGTCAATGTCTTCAAAAAAAATCTTGAAAATGTCCTGCTAGTTTTAAAGACAGAGCACACTCAGAGGTTGGTACCATAAAGAGGGTGGCAGAGGGAAGCGTTGGTGCCACCCGAGGAAGGAATGTGAGCCTTGACAAACACAAGGTTCTGCTATCATGCTCATGTTAACAGTGGACGACTGGTGACCGCCATACTCATTCATAGACACCTCCTTCCTGAGTACCAGCGCACATTGACTACAATTAGCCTGACCTGAGTGAGGCTTGGTGTGTTTTCCACCAACCTGCCCATCCATGTAGATTCACAAGACTAGCTAACCTTCTAAGAGCTCACAACTGCACCTCAAGTCATTCAGGGACGCTGCCACTAGTGACGATGGTACTCTACTGTAATATAAATAACAGCAGCAAATCTGATCATAGAAATGTATCTGTCAGCGTTTGAAAGGAAATGTTATCATAATGTAATCATTCTCAAGCGTTATTTTTCTGTTTAGCAGCAGAATATTTTCAATAGAGAAAAGCTTATTCAGAAGACCAATTAAATCAGATAAAGGTAGAACTATTCTGGTGAACCATGAATACAGAAATCTTCCCCAGGCAGCCAGGAGGAGCCTGGGGTGGAGGGGTGGAGGGGCAGAGGGGCAGAGTGGCAGAAGGGTGGGCAGGGCACTAGAGTGCCCCGCAAACATGGCAACCAGCAGGCCTTCCTCAGTCAGAGGTCGGCACCGGACTGACCTGTCCCATGGTTTATTTTTTCCTTGATAGAGAAAATGAAGCAACTCGTATAAAACCACAGACCTGCTTATCAATCAAAAATGCCTTTTTGGCAAAATACAGAAACTGCATTTCCATTCTAATTTCTAGTTACTCTAGCGCTTCTAAATTGATTCGACTTTATTTGAAATTACAATAACCTTGTGGCACAGGTAAAACTTTTTTCTAATCCTAATTATTCATAATAACCAGAGGCTTGGGAAAGTACTCTAAGTAAACTTCCTTGTCAGGGGTAGATGTGGGCTTAGAACACAGATCTTCTGGTACATCAGTTAACAATATTTTCTCCACTGTGTGATGATCTCATGACTCCACTAGAAAATGTTACCTACGTATAAAAGAACTAAAACCAAAGATGCTTCTACCTGTTTTTCACTTGAGTTATTCCTTCAAATTAAAAAATAGGAGCAGTTAATATTAACAGTTAAACATTAATTTCAAAGAGTATAATAGATGAAGACTATGTAACAGAGAGATAAATTAGGTGTCTTACCAATTCTTGGCTCAAAATAAATAGCTTTCAAATTTACCTCAAGACTTTTTTGGCTGGTAGAATTTACTCAAATTTGGAGGGCTTTCTACAATGTTATCTAAGATCAAATCCCCATGGACAAACACTGTTCCCGGTTTCCACTTGTTGTAAGCAAAACAAGAAAACTCCTGAGTTAGAATGAATATAGCTATTGTCAGTCCCATTCCTGCCAAGTATCTGGCCAATAGAGGTCATGATAGGAAACCAATTTAACCCACTTCCGGCTTCGCGCTCCCTCTTCCCTGCCTGTGTGTCTCCTCCAATCTTTGTCATCTGGAGGCTTGAAAGTGGATTCCTGTGCTTTTAGAGCTGAAGTCCCTCTCACTGTCTTCACCACGGTGAAAATAAACTACTGGAATCTCTC
>PVKB01004576.1:34742-102951 GCA_004027205.1 Ctenodactylus gundi
AGTTTCATCAATGAGAGGGGAGTATATTTTCTCTCTTCAAGGAGAAAGACTCTCCCTCCCCTTAGGTTTCTAGCTTCTGGATGCTTGCTGATTAATTTAAATCTACACACAACTGGTTTTCTTATTAATGATTCTGCCAGATTTCTAGAACAGGAGCAACCTGCTCTGAATACAGACTGCTCTTTTCTTTAAAGGGGCCACCGTTTCCTTATGAGCACACATGAGAATGCCATTGTTTGGACCTGGGGAAAACTACAAGTTGTCTCCTAAAAACTTGTAAGTACAGTTAGTTGTCCAGGGAAAGTTAAAGCAAAATCCCCATGCTGCACCCTGCGGCCAGCCTTCTGTGGAATAGACTCAGAGACTTTCTAAATGTTTAAAATTAAATCAGGGTTTGGCTATAACTTGAAGGTGACTGAAGAGAAAAGAATTTCAAAGAAGTGAACTTGCCTTTACCTCTTTTCTTGAATAACTGGGTCAAGCCAAAATGATATCGTAATCTGGTCGAACACATTACCTAAGCAGTTTCATTAAGTCACATTTGAAGAATGATCATGTAAACTGCAGAAGGTTCAGTACAACAGAAATTCAAAGAAGATCAGACAAAAAATTTGGTCCACATCCAAGCACTCTCAGAGACAGAGTCTGGCCAGATCAACCTCACAACAGTCCTCAGAGAGGACTCAAAGCCCCTTCAATATTGTTCCATCATCAAACACACTTGGAACCACCAACTGCAGACTCACCACAGTACAGCTTCCCACATGGCCCACGTCAGGGAAGAGGAAACACGCGTGAGGCAGAAGCCATTGACCACTGACTGGCAATGAGTGCAGATATGCATACAGGTGCTCCGGGACCTGGTGAATGGGAGTGGGCCTCACTACTTCAGTGTGTCCCTTGTTCTGAGGCTTGTAGAGTGGAGGACCAACGCATGGTAACCCACAGGCATCTGACCAAGATGCTATCTTTGTGCACGGACAGATCTGATTTTGCATTTTGTACATCTCTGTGAACCACTACAATGGTAAAAAAAAAAAAAAAAAAAACAACAGAAAAAAAAACCACATTCAAGACCCTCACCTTGCAGAGTGATGATGACAGAAATGTTGTATCATTCATAGCAAGTGCTCAATTACTTTTTGAGAGGTGGCCCTGGGAATTAAGCCCAGGACCTTTGTACGCGTCGACATCCTCAGCCCTTTAGATTTCTGTTAAGACAGTCTCATTAAGTGACTAAGTTGCCCAGGCTGGACTTGAACTTGCAATTCTCCTGCCTGAGTCTCCAAGGATACTAGCATGTGCCACCACACCTGGTCTCAATAATTCTTAGCCACTATTCATACAAGTCTTTCTGTGTTGCATCTGACTGCACAGCAATTAATCTCACAAAGTATCCCATTCACTATCTCAGTTTTTGAGGCATCGAAGACAAGGCATTTGGATAACAAACATGACAGCATGCAAAGTGTGCTAGCTTTCCTAGTTACCTGGTAGCTATGGAGAAAGCCACAGATCAATGTGTCTCCATGGAGACACATTCCAAGGGGCCACCTGGAGACTTTCTACAATGTGAGATAGTGAGTTCCCAAAGATGGAAGTGAGACTGTGTGCGGCTTCAATAAGTACACCTGCCACAATGCTTCTGTGTCCTCTATCATCTCTATAGGATGGCTGGTATTGTGACTTGACTAAAACGATGTTCCAAGACGCCTGCATTATGTTGTTTACAGGGACAGAGAGGTCAGATTTTACGGCATGCATACCTATGTATGCAGTCTAATGAAATACGTGAATTTCTCAGTTATTCAAGAAAACAGAAGCGGTAAAAAGCAAAACAGTAATATTTGAATCATTTAAGGGGAAAAGCAAGGCATTAAATATTTCCCTTTGGTTGCTAGGTGTTCTCTCTGTTGCTGTTCTGGAACTCAAAACATCCACCAAACAGCCGAACATAAATGCTACACTGATGGCTACACTGGGAGCTGTCCAGCTCTCTCTGTTCCCACAATACACCCTGCAGTCCTCAGAGCTGAGATTCCCTCTGAATCCAAGATTTAGCCTGAAGTCTCCATGGCAAACCTGGGTTTTGATTCCAGGAATTGGATTTGGCCTTCCTCCTAGCACAGGAACAAGACTCTAGTAAGACCTACAGCCTGTCAGTAAGGCAACCTCTAACAAAGATCACCTCAGCAATAGCACTTTCCAGAAGAGTGAAGCTGTCCAGAAAAGCACCTTTTGGACTTTGGGGGGAAAAAAGGTAAAAGAGGAGAAGATAAAGGGGTAAAAACAAAGATAAGAAATATTCAATACATTTTAAACTCATACTTACACAAAATAAAAATTAAAAAAACTGGAAAGCAGGAAATCACCGGTCTGGCAAGATTATTCCAACATCCACGTTTTCTAAAACCAAGCCTGTGTGAGCTCTGGCCCTGGGAAAGGCGTGAACACCTAAAACTAATGACCGATTCTATTCTATGTTGTCGGAACAAAGCAACTGATCTTGTGTCAAAGTACCTTTCCCAATAAGAAACTCATCTAACTTCCCAGCACGCTACCTGTTCCAAGTACCATCAGACTTTTTGTTCTCCTCTATTTTGAACATCTTTTTTTAAAAATTAAATGTCTAATATGTTTCCACCAGAAGTCACTAAAACATATTAGCCTTGTTCAGTGAACATAACCACCTCCAAAATCAAAATAGACACTGTTTTCCCAATAACCTACCTTACAGGCTCAGCTATTTGCCCTGCTATTAATTTCTACGTAATCACCTGGCCTGAATTTTTAATATTTGGATTCTCCATCACTCAGACCATGACCTGTAAATATAACCCAGAATGAAAAAGGGGAAGCGGGTTTTGTAAAATGAAAAACTTGCCTTCACCTGCTAGAGGACTGTTGTGTACACACACGGGGCCTACCTGGGTCTGAAACCACCTCCCAGCTGGCCAAAGGGTGTGATGGGCTCCACTCAGTTTTTCATTGTTGTAAAGACACTGGCACTCTTAACAAGAGCGGTGAATTCTGAGCAGAAACCCTGCAAGGAAATGAAGGACAGGGCTGCCACCCAGCGGTCAGCAAGGGGCCTTGCTGCCTGGGAAAGGCTCAGTTCTGCAGTTCCTCCTCCATCAAACATGCTACACTGCTGTCTGCAGGCTCCTGGTTCAGAAACTCACCGGGTCAAAATAAATTGGTTGCAATCTGAGCTCATTTCAACTTCACAGCACACTTTTATGAGCTGGAAACTAAGGATAACGGTGTATGGTAGAGCCAGGAAGCTGGATGCTAACTTGGTAATCTGTACATTTCAGGGGCTTTCCGTGCAGCAGCTTCTCAGAACCACAGTGGCTTGTGAACACTAATTCCTTGGGACCAGAACTACCTTGTGAGTCACAGCACTCAGGGACATGACTAGGAAGCAGACCTAGCCTAGTCAAAAATCCGGTTTGTGTGAAGTCCTTAATGTCATCCATTGTCCTTTCCTGAGGCACAGTTCTTTCAAGCATCCTAATTCTAGCAGTCTTTTCAGACTCCAAAGGCTTTAAACAGCTTTCTAGTCATAACTGCGAGTGTCCAAAATCGTATGAGCTAATTCTCCTTGCTGGTCTAAATCCTACCTCTACGCCCTATCTGTAACAGTATCTCCTAAGAGTTCACTGTGGCATCTATAATGAAGATTTACTAAGGAAATACAGTGTTTGGCTAAGTGTCTGTCATTTCCCCCCTTTTTCTCCATGCTAGTCCCCTACCCAGCTCCTTGAATCCCCAGGCACACCCCTGACATAGGGTTTTGCCTATTCTTCCCTCAACCAAGAAGTCTTTTTTCCAGATTCAACTATGGCTGCTCCCTAAAGCCCTTCAGTCATTGTTTCTATGTGAATCCGCAAAACGATTCCCATGGCCGACCCACTTGAAAACACATCTACCTCTTCCCCAAGCCCATGTTTGTCCCAATCCTGACTGTTTTCTCCTTAATACATACTGCTTATTTTTTAACTTGCTATTTTTCTATTGTTTGTGTCCTGTTAATAGAAATATATATTCTCAAAAAGCCAGCATCTTCTCACCCCGTTTTATTTTACCCCTACTGCCTAGCATTCAGAGATACTGTATGGGCTGACCTAGCTGATTAATTAATTCCCAACAGCAAGGCTGTGACTAGGTTTCAGAAGGCAGTATCTGTATTTTATAGATAAAGAAATTGAGAGTCAGGATGATTTGCAATTTGTTCAAGAGTGAAAGTTAATAGTTTGCTAATTTATAATTTTCTAATTTTCAGATTAGAATCTTGGTCTCTTGACTTTTTGCACTGTAGAGTAGTACCACAGGGCTGTGTATAGAGTCATAAACCTATCTTTAAGCAAATAAAAACGGATACATTCACAGAATATAGCCATCTTCTGTTTAAAAAGATAACTGTAAGCTAAATAGAATCTTTTTCTTTGTAGAGCTTCTCATGGTAAAATTTATCCTGTTCTATAAAATAAGTCAGAAAAAGAAGGGAAGTAGGAATAGATACATGGAAATATAATAAACATGCCTTAATGAAAACTCACATACAGAGAGATTCACCACCCATGTGCATCAATGTGTGGGCCTGCTTGTATTACAGACATCTTGAGGCTTTATTGGCACAGGGAAAGGTAAAATGCCTATGCTGGCAAGGTCCGAGGTGGAAAAAGTTTCGGAGACTGTGATAGAAACAAAAAAGCAGCATTGCATGTCTATCAACAACCACGATCTCTAAGCAACCCAGCATTCCCCTACTGTACCAGGACAGGAGGATGTGAGCTAGAAGAGAAGCTGTGACCATTCCCACTAGAGGGCGCAAATTCTCTTTTTTCTCGGGGACTGATTCCCTTCCCAAAATCCCAGGGTATTTATAGGAGCAGCGATGGTGTGCAACACCAGCTAAGGACTGGAGCTACTTCTTGGTTCATAAGCAGGAGTCAGCGCATTGTCCTGGCACCCAGAGATACTGAAACAGCTAATTTTTCCATGAACGCACAGCAGATGGGGCAAATTGATGTGGAAACAGACATTAAAGCCAGAAGTCAGGAGAAACAGAATCTATTTTAGGGAAGACAATTGTTCTAGACCAGTGGTTCTCAAGTGTTAGCATGTATTGGAGTCAACTGAGAGGCCTGCGAGAAACACTAATGTCAGGATGCACTCCAGAGTTCCTGACTAAGTAGAACTAGGGCAGAGGCTGAGATTTGCCATTTCTAACAAGTTCCCAGGTACGGCTAATATCACCAAAGAATTACATTTTGAGCACACTAATGTCTATTGTCTAGTTCTGTTCCATAACAGGCCGCAATTGAAGGTCCTTTGAAATCGAGTGATATTTTACTTTAGAGGTCTATAAATTTCTTACAACCTTTCTCCAAGATGGAGTCTGACTTAGAAAACTGGAGCATTTAGAACAACAGACATTAGTGTGCCTAAGGCATGCTCTTCAGACTGCAAACTGAAACCCATTCATGGGTTATAAAATCAACTTTGCATAAACTGAATAAGAAATTAAATATACAAGGCTCAGATTACCAAAGAATGAAAGAGCATCTTTAAACATACAAGAAATTATCGAAAATTTTCTATATTATTGATGAATAAAAATTGAATAACCCAGATGACATGAACAAATTCCTAGACAAACACAAACTATCCAATGTGACTCAAGGACAAAGATAAATTTTAATAGGCCTGTTACAAGTAGTGAGATTTAATTAACAAAAATGTTTTTCTCCAAGAAAAAAGTAGGCCTAAGTGTGGTGGTTTTACTGGTAAAGAACAAACAACCCTAACCCTTCACAAACTTTTCCAAAAAATGTACAACGTATCAACTGACCCTACAAGGTTAGTGTTACTCTGATATTAAACACCAGGAAATCACCATAAGAAAGGTATGCTATAGGCCAATATTTCTTATGAATACAAATTCTGAAGTCTTCAACAAAATGCTATTAAACTAAATTGAGCAAAATACTAGATTACTCTGAATGGTAACACCATAGGGCTGTGGAAATAGTTATGAATATACCTTTAAACAAAAGGATTAGGCACCATGATCAAATGAGATTCCAGAAACACAAAATTGGTGTCACATATAAAAATGAATCAAGTCAAAACAGCCTAGTAAAGAATAAAAAGTGTGTGGTCATCTGAACAACCTTAGGAAAAGGACTTGAAATTTTTCACTTTGAAAAATTATCATTTCATGATTGAAAAAAAAAAAAAACACTGAATAAAGCAGTGAAGGAAGGAAACTTCCCCAATCTGATAAAAGGCCTCTACAAAACCCATACTTAATGGTTACAGACTAAGCACTTTTCCCTAAGTTCAGAAATACAATAAAAACATTCCTCCTCACCTCTCACATTTGGCACTGAACTAGACACTCTAGCCAAAGAAGTTAGGCAGGAGGAAAAAAAGTTATCTGCATTGAAAATAAAGGGAAATCTCATTTATAGGAAATCACATGACCCTTTACATAGAAAATTCTACGAAATTCCCAAACCAACCATTAATATACCAATAAATAAGTTCAAGAACAAACACTGTTACACTTTAGATCTAGAACGCCTCCTGTAAGTCTCGTGTGTGCAAAGGTAGGGCTTTGAAGGTGGCTGGATCAGGGGGACATACTATGGTGCCTGATTGACAGGTGCGTATTACTTGGGGCAAGCCTTTGTAAGCTCTACGTGCCTCCATGACTCAGCTCTTTCTTTCTCTGATTCATGGCTGTTAGGGGGCGGGGAATTGTCCCCTGCTCTGCCTTCCCACCATGTCATTTCCACCAGACAGCTGGTTGACTGTGGACTGAAACTCCACGACTATTAGTTAATTTAAACCACTCTTCCTTTAAGTAACAGATATAGAATATTTTGACTCTGTGACAGAAAATCGGACTAAGGAAAACTGCTTCCAAAGAAGTAAGGTGGTTGTTGAAACTGTATCTGACCACATGGCACTTGTTTGCAAATGGAATTTGGAAAGCTTTGGAGCTGTGAGTGAAGGATGCCTTAGAATGCTGTAAACAAAGTTAGATGGATGATTCTGGCAAGAGCTCAGAAGACCAGAATGCTAATAGGAATGTGGATAGTACAGGCCAAGATCAAGCGATTTCAGGTGGGTACACAAATGCCACCAGTCGTTGAAGTAGAGGCCAAATGCATTGTGATGTACCCTGGCCAAAAAAAAAAAAAAAATGTGTTTCATTTTGCCCCTATTCTCAGACTTTGTAGAAAATTAATAGTGATGGACTAATTAATCTATTGGAGGATATTTCAACACAGGCTTGGTGTTGTTTATTCTGGTTGTGGCGTGGGCGATGCTGGCTGCTTTTTTGCCAGATTCATGGTGAGAATCAGGGCCAAAAGAGTAGAAATTTTCAAAAAACTTAAATTTGGCTCAAGACAGAATCATCTTTAAGCTGGGGGCCAAACAAGTGTGATTCTGGAAGAGATTCACGCCATTAAAAAAAGAACCAAGTACTTAGTACAGGGACAAAAAAAAAAAGTTCCTTGAGAGCATTTCAGAAGCACCAAAGTCTACCACCTTGCAGACTCAAGGATGCAAACCTTTAAACTTTTTTTTTTTTTTTTTGAGAATAGAGTTGAGGAATTGCCTACTGTAGATGGGCATCCTAGGACATTGGCTCCCAAGTAGTATAATCATTTCAATCTTCTCAACTATCCCAGCACTCAGAGGCCTCTACACTCATGGCCCAAGGGCCCTGGCTAGTGCTCATCAAGCTGGCATGCAGTCTTGGCATCTCCTATATGATGCTAGCTTTACCAGCATGAAAAATTCAAGACTTTGGGGATCAGGAAAGTTTCCACCAATATTTCAAAGGAAAGCCTTGCAGGCCAGGCTGGGAACCTCTGATAGGGACGTACATCTAGCTGTGTGGATGAAATCAAAGGTGTGGGGGAGCCCCCAGGAAATTGGATCTCGTACTGAGGAAATCTGCAATCAGTGAGCACTGGCAGCCGTAGAGAGAGGCTATGTGGGCTGCAATCAGTAAGGCCATAAACTTAAAGCAGATGAAGAACCACAACCTGCGGCGTGCCCGATACGGTACTATAAGGAGTCATGTCTGCTCTGATGCTTTTCAGTCTTCCTTAGTTTCCAATCTCTATTTCCTTGTTCTTCAATTCTGTAATGGAAATGTTTACCCTGTGCCGTTATACGTTGGGAGTATTTAACCTTCTGGTTTTTGAGAGTTTGCCCTGAATCTCAGAGAAGCCTTTGGACTTGGACTTTCCAGCACTGCTGAATGGTAAGGTTTTGCCTGGCAACTCAGAAAGATCGACTGAATATATTTTACAAAATGAGGTGGACATAAGCCTTTTGGGGGCCAGGGATAGAAGGTTACAGCTAGATCTATAATGTTTCCCAACAGTCTCACGTGTGCAAAGACTGAGCCATTGGAAAGTGACTGGACCAGGGAGCCCGGTACTCATCAGTCAGCTGCTCCACTGAGGAGACTGTAGGTCAATGTTGTCAGGAGGCAGAACCAGGCTGGGAGAGGGCCTTTGGAAGGCATTGCTCCCCAGTCCCCCGACTCTTCCTTCCTCTGATTCCTGGCTGCCGTGAGGTGAGAAGATTTATCCTGCCATGTCTTCTCCCACCACGGACTCAGAGCCAGCCTACCACGCGCTGAAATCCCCAAAACATGAACCACAAATTAAACCTCTCCTCCTCTAAGGTGGGGCCAGTGGGGCACATACATTGCATTCCAGTGATAGAAAAGCTACTTAGGAAAAAGGCTGATGCGATACAATGTCAATGTGCAACACGTAACTGTATTTCTGTACTTCAGAAATAACCTAAATTAAAATGTCAATAGCAGTTCCATGGATATTATCATCTAAAACAATATTCAGGTTAATATGAACAAAAACTAAGAACTAAAACATTTGAATACTGAACACTGCAAAACATTGTTGAAAGGGATTAAAGAAGACTGAAAGAAACGGAACAGTCAACATTCATGAAATGAAATATTCATCATTATTAAAATAATTGCTATGGTATCAATGCTCCGATGACCGCAAGATCCATATGCTAAAATTTTAACCTACAAACTAATGCTACCAGGAGGTGAGGCCTTTCTGATATCATTAATCATGACAATGGAGTCCTCATACTCGGGATTGCTGTCTTTATAGAAGGGACCACAGAGAACTGGCTCATCCTCCATCCTGTGAGGACACCCTGAGAAGACACCAGCTCAGAACAGGGAATTGGCTCCCACCAGACACCAAACCTGCCAGGACTTTTATCTTGGACTTCCCAGTCTTCAGAATAGTGAGAAATAACTTTCTGTTGCTGAGACACTACTTATCTTTGGTACTTTATACCAAACTGAGGCAGTGACAATACTTTCCAAATTGATACGCATGATCCTTATAAAAATTCCAGTGTGGGTGTTTTTGTTTTTGCACAGAAGCTGACAAACTAATCCTACAGTTCAATTAAGAAGTATCTGAGCCTAGAACAAAATGTAAACTCCCCACTGGAATTTCTTCTCACAAAGCCAATGAATTTGCTAAAGTAATCTGTACAGACTGGAATTCTCAGCGTATCTCCCTAAAAGTCAGACATTATATGGAATTGACTTATATTTCTTTTGATGTTAGGAAGACCAAGCTAGTGTATATGTGGAGTTTTAGCAAAGTAGATTACAGAATACAGCTTAAGAAAAATATGAAAATAAAAATGTATTCATAATATTTCAGAAAAGTGATCTCTTCTGATTAAGAAGAACATAACTTTGATAATGAAGACTGTCTCAGAGTCCACGTGTGCACTAAAATTTCCTTAAGACAAAAAGTAAACTCGGGCATGATGGTGCATGACCACAATCCCAGCACTTTGGGAAGCTGAGGCAGCAGGATCACAAGTTTGAGGCCAGTGGGCAATTTAGCAACTTAGTGAAACCTTCTCTCTCTCAAAAAAAAAATGGAGGGAATGAAGTGTCAGGTACATATATTAATAGCTCTGTGCAAAGACCCTGGAGTCAGTCTTCGAAAGAAAGATGGGGGCGGGGGAAGGAAGAAAGGAAAGGAAAGGAAGGAAGAGGAAGGGTAGGGAGGAAGGGAGGGAGAGAAAGGGAGGGAAAAGAAGGAGGGGAAGGAGGGGAAGGAGGGAGGCAGGAAGGCAGGAAGGCAGGGAGGGAGGGTTCTTCCCATTCATACGTGGCTGTGCTATGGGACAAGTCTCCACGGAAGAAGGTCCCAAACCACCCCACACTATGCTGTGGGTTCCAGAGAGCTTTCAGTGGACTCACTTTTGCGAGTCTATTAGAAAAATTCAAGCACAGTAAAGTTTTAATTTTACTTTCCCAAGGAAATAGAAAATGGACCTGTCCCAAGCTTGCTCGCCATCATTTCACTCACAGAGTAGGAGAAGAAAAAGGCCTTGTGAATAGACAAAGTTGATTTGCCTTTAACTCAATCACTCGTTGAGTAGGATTTTGTAAAAATAGCATCTGTAGATTATGATAATTAAATAAAAATGTAATCTTCCCAATTGCTTCTCTGAGTAATTTGCCTAGTGGCCAATATGATCCTAATCATCAGGTGCATTTATCATTTAAAGATCGACATACCTTCTTAAATACAAGATTGCTTTGGGATATGGCTGTGAAGACTTAAAGCCAAACTCCCTGCTAGTTGAAGTTTTTTCTTCAATTGACAGGGAAGGAAGTAAGGAATAAAGAGAATAAGACGCCAAGACCAGAGTTACAGTCCTACATCCTGGACCCACTGTGCTGTCATCCACTCTCAAACTTTTTCCATCTCCATTTCTCTACTTGGAGCTGAGAAGCTGATGGCACAAGCTGTGGGGACACTTACTGTCAGTAATAACACACAGCTGCTGAACACCTTGTACAAAACTGCCCTGCCACCAGGGATTTACCTGAGTGTTTTAATTATTTGAAACTTAGATTTCTGAAATGTCTGAGGACCTACTGTTTTGCTTTTTGAATTATGCTAATATTTCTTCCTCTGCCTTGCTCAGTAAGAAATGCCTTTATTTATTTTTCAATGAGCTGAAAACATCAAAATTCTGCCGTGTCCTGTAAAGTCCATTGTTAACTCCAAGATTTTTTGCCCTCTTCATGCAATAGCCAGAATTAGAAACAATGTTTAACTTTATTTGGACTCTCATTTTCAGCTTCTTAAACCTTTCAACATGACGTGATTGGAAAAGAGAATCTCGGATGGGACCTTCCTTATTCCTTGGGGAAAATAAAGAAGTAAATCCCGAACTTTCGGCCACAATACATAAAATTTTTTACTTTCTAATTAACAACTATAGAGCTGGTTTCAGGGTATTATGCATAAATAGTCAATAAAAAAGTTCCACCATCACCATGCAAAAAGGGTAATTAAAAACAGGAGGGAGAAATCCTGTTATGAATTATACTACACTTGAGGCTATAAAAATTCCTCTTTTTAATTAACTGAAAGAATGAGGTAAACGAATTCAGGTTTACAAGTGGTTACTGAAGTTTGGAGACAAATGATATAATAATTTTTGATGTGTCACTGGAATACTGATTATCACTAATCATCATCTCAAGGGGCAGAGATTATCTTGGTCCTGCTCCCTATTTCTTATACTGAAGCCAAAACAGAAATATTTAACACATGAGGTGCTGAACACAACATGCATGATGACTATTTGCTCTCTTGTAGAGAAATCTATTCATTTTTAAAGGGATTTAGACAGGAAATCTAGACTCCCAGGTCTGTTGCAAACTTTACGTGAGGTTTTTCGAAAGTGTCTTTTACATTTGTCACTGCCTCAGGTGATGACTGTTCTATCTTCACAACAATGGTGCAATCAATACGTTGTGCAATTGCCTCTAAAATTTTCCCATCACAAATCTATATGACATAATAGTGACACGTTAGATTGACAACAGAGCTCTTTTCGGTTTCTTTTCCAAATGTGACTTAGCAGATTAGACAGCGAACTTGCACAAGGTTGGACAGTATTTGTTTACTATTATTGGAAAGTATGATTCAAGAAGGGGACAAAAACCTGTTTCTCAGGAACGCCCAGTAACACAGTTATTAATTAATCAATTACATACATCAAAGCAGAAGTAGGCTGGAACTGTACCTTATAGCTCTTCTCATCATAGGGCATTTCAAAGTGAATGTTACCATTCCTCTCATCAGAAGGCATCTTTTAAATAACATACTACATCATCCTTTTGTTTTTTCCTAATGCAACAGAAATGATCAACTATGATTATGAAGTATCTTAACTCTGGAAAAATATTAACTATCAAATGACTAGAGACATACTCGAAAGATAGCGAAGGGCATTTCTCAGGAATTTCGCAAGGTCAGGCCTCACTCCGCGTCAACACAATGTTGTCCTCACCTCACACTACCTCTATCACCATATGACAGAGCCTACCGTTCCTTCCGCTGTTTTCTCAGCTGTGAGCTGCCCAGTCACAGAGAAACACAGCTCAAGGTCACATCGAAGGATGATTTGAAATGACAGTGAAATTCTAACTGGGGCCTCTAGATGGCACTATTTAGTATCAAGAGTCTAAATGAAGTTTTACTTCACTTGTTCACAAGAATGACTAAAATCTTTCCTTTTGTGTTTTGGTACATTTGTCCTACGCCATCTTACTAGAAATCTGGGTGCTTACATAGCACATCAATCAAAATTCGCCAACAGCAAATTGTGCTCTTGGCTTTAAAAAAAGCAATGTATCACAGGGGTGCTTTAACTTCTCCTGTACCTTGACTAAAGATCACAGCCAGTGTTCTTCCAAGTGGTTATGATGGCTTCAGATCTATACAATTCCTGCGTTCCACTTGAGATCCCACTTCCTGTGCTGCTAAGGTAATGAACAAAGAAACACGGTGTCTCCAGCCTCAGTCAGAGCTGAGTGGGGGTAAGGGTCAAAGTCCCCATGGTTAGAAGCAGAACTCGCCCAGAGCTGTCTCTGCAACTGATGGGCTGGGGGCCTCGGACATCACATTTATCCCTCTGGGACATATCGAGGATGCTTCTCTGAAGCTCCTGATTAGCCTTTCGTTGCTGCAGCCCCCTCCATCCCTCCGCCCCAATAGGCATATCATCTTCCTGTCATCCCACATGCTTCTCATCTGTCCCGCTTTCCATGTACACAGAGGGTTTGTAGGAATCTCAGGTTTTCCAGGGGACCAGATTTCAGCTGTCCTGGCCTGAACAAATAGGAACCAGAGCTGCTCGTGGAATATAAGAGGATTGGTGGAATTTCTTTCATGATTACACTTTAAGTCTTGGTTTCCTAAAGAATTTGTGATTCTGTGATAAATTTAGGTACTTCAGAGGAAGGTATAGTAAAAAACAGTGTTTTCCTCAAAATTAGTTTATTTCCTTTATCTCTGTCTTCCCGGTCTTGAGTATGAGCTCTCGATTTGCCAAAGCTGGACTTGATTAGGAGTTTGGAGATGGATCCTTTGAATCGTTATTTTATTCAGAGGTTCTGACCAACACAAAATCCTTGGACTTTTTTATTTAAAACAGCCTTGCTCTATAGTGCAGGCTTGTCCTGAGCTCACTGTGGAGGCCAGGCTGTACTCAACTAACCCAATTCTCCTGCCTCAAACTTCTGTATCTGCCTCCCAAGTGCTGGGATTATAGGGGTGCACCACCACGCCAGTTATTATGTGGTGTGTGGAGTCAAACCCGGCACCTCGAATTTCCTAAGCAAGTGCTCTCTAGTCACTGAGCTCTGCCCCAGCCCACAACCTTGGACTTTTAAAACTCTTGAGAAAACACACAGATGATCTCTCAATAACCCTTTGTCCTCAAAGCAAAGACCCTTGTGCCTCTTTGCCATTAAGAATTCTTATCAACGTACTCAGTTTTCACTGAGTTATTTTTGTAGTAACTTATCTTGCTGAGACACACAACAACGAAAGTCACAGGTGCCAATCATAAAAATTCACATATGGACACTGCATTAAATAATTTAAATGGTTCATTTAGCTAACCTTGCACATTTTTTTTTTTCCACAAGGTCCAAGTTTTACTTTTGTTTTTGTATGTACAGGTGTGTGTTTGTCACTGTTTCAAAAATTTTTCCTCTAAAAAAATTCTTTCTTGGGACAAGAGAGGAAAGAATTGTAGCCATGGGTTTAACCAAAAACAACTTAAGTCTGTCTTTTTCCCCAACTTTGCCCAAATGTTTAGAGCTCCATAAAAGCCAGGCTGCATTAGTTAAATCCTTTAAACACTACCAAATGTAGTTTTCTAAGAAGAAAGCTGCCAATTTTTTAAGGCACAAGATTAAGGCTCCAGATGGCCCTTTTCTGAAGGGGTGAGTACTAATTGGTTTCCCTGTCCTTGTTTGACTTTTCAGTCTATCCTGGGCAGCTGTCTCTGGAGAAACCAAGACTCGCACAAGGCCCCACTGAAGGCCAGAGGCACATGGTTCACTTCGGAACTGACCTGTGGTGGCCTGGGACTCTGTTACCTCATCTACTTCCAAACAAGCTTCTTCCTGTTAGATAAAACGCCTAAAGATCTGTCTGTGTCTTGTTTTTCCAGCTTCCTCACCGAATCCAAATGTTCTTGGGAAAAGTACTCTCTCCAGGGTTTATCAGCCAATACTTATATCATCTCACCTTCCATGGATGAAATGTCAAGGAATAAAGAGAAATTCAGAGAGTCCATAAGGTTTGTTTATGGTTACCCAGGGTGGTATAGGCTGAACCCATGTGGTCATTTTTTTCTGAAAGAGCAGGAAACCATTTTTTCTGAGACAGTGGTTCTTATTCTGTAGTCCAGGATGGCCTGGGACTCATGACAATCCTCTTGCCTCAGCCTCCCAAACGCTGGGATCATGGGTGGGCATCACCACATCCAACCTATATGTTTCTGAGGAATTGAGCCCAGGGCCTTGAGCCTCCTAGGCAGGCACTTGAACAGATGAGCTCCCACCCTACCCCAGGAGGCCAATTCTGTTTTCATTCTTTCTGTTCTCTGGCAGTGGGCAGGGCCCGCAATTTAAGGAGCTGCTTATTTTAGAGCTGAGTTTCCAAGTAGGAGACAGGGAAGAAATGCTAGTGATGTGGTGTAGTGGAAAAGCCATGGACTTTGATGGCAGGAACTTCATTTCCAGCTTATGAAGCAAAACAAAAGAACAAAAAACCAAAGTCAAATCATGTTGGAGATTGTGTCTAATGGATCCCTATAGAAGATTTTTGATCGTTAGCAAGCTAGAACAATCCTGAAACACTACTCAGATCTTTATTTCAAACTGTCCCAAACTATTTGAGTAGAGATAATTCCATTGTTCATAATGTCTATTAACATCTCTCTGAAAACAGTTTGGGCAACTGTGCTCACGTGGACATCCTGAGATGGTTTGCCTGCTCCAACGCACTGAACAGAACTCTTACAAAGACTCATTTCCAGTAGAGGCTATGTACACGTGCTCCCCCATAAGGCACCATCTGGAAAAGGCCAAGCTTCTCCACTGTTCATCACTTGGGATACCATTTAATTATGGCCAGAAATATTCCAGAAAAACATTAATTGAGGATATAAAAACTAATACCCTCACTCTTTTTTTTTAATTTGTAACCCTGTTCATACCTCAGAATCCCTCTCCCACCTGACACTCTTTTTGCTAGGGAGCTTTCCTAGCAAAGTTAATTTTCTTCTCTGACCAGAGATCCTATTATTTTAAAGCAATTAATATCCTGGGTTTGTATTACCGGCTCACAAGCATCAGTTTTCAAATATTCTTGTTAATGTGAGGCCGGAGACTCTAAAGCACTGTATCTTCCTAGCTCCACCGCCAAGCACAGTCCCTGGGGCATCAAGATGGCTGGTAAAACTCTTCAATATGCATAAAGAGTCAACAAAACTCAAAATAGAAACAAATGAGAAACAGAAAAATTGAAACTGAAACGACTGGCCTGACCTCCTGAGGCCAGCGTTCGCACGTGCTTTTCCTGCATTTCAGCTGAGGAGAGGAAGGGCTGATGGTTCTGTCCCAGGACAAGAGGAAGTTTAAAGAGGCTTGGCTCTGAAGAAAAAAAAAATGTAACTTTTAAAGGTTCATTTTGCCATACTATAGATAAAAATTTGGACAAACATGCCGTAAAGGTAGAAGTAGGAAGCAGAAGTAAAGTGAAAGTTTTTGTTTTTTTTTTTTTTTTTAAGAAAAGGTTAAAAACAAAGAAAGGGGGAAAACACTCAACAGTTTTGAAAATTTAGTGTCAGAGTATGTAGTTTGTTTGCTGTTACGCTTTAGCATAGACTGATGGTAAATGGGCTAGCCATTATTCACAGCTTTCTAGGGCCTTTTATCCTCATAGCTTCTGGGTTTTAATTTTGAAGGTTTAGTAATTTAGCTTGTAGCTGCAAATATTATAGCAGCTACTCGAAAAAGAAGTCAAAGGTCTGAATCACAGGTTATGGTTGGCCGCTTCCATTTCAAAGTCTCATGACTTCGCAATTCTTCAAAGTGTTCAAACAAATTTACTAATAAGGTATATAGATGGAAATAAATAGAATCATAAATACCTGAATTGCAAAAAAGCTAAACACATTACTTATTTGCTTGGGTTGGTTTCTGCATGTCGGCTGTTAAGAACCTCAGAATATTTTCATTTTTCTGTATCTTCTTCTCCTTGACATTTTCATCTCAGTTCTGTCTTCCTATTGTGCTTCAAGTTCTGTAACAACTACCCACTTTGCTTTGTGGGTTTTATCTATTTTTATTACTTAGCAGTAGTCGGTTTCCCTCAAGCAGAGTTGTGGTAATTAACCAGAATAACAGGGAATGACTCAGATCCCTGCTCTGAATATCTCTTCCAACTTAAACTTCCAAAAATAGCTTCTGTTAGTCAAAAGGACCATTCCAGTAATACTCCCTTGGAGAGGGTCTTAGAGCGCCTTCTTCAGATTCAGGGGCTTCTAAGAGACTTTGCAGTTTGGTTTCTCAGTAGCAGTGTGCCTTGGGCTAATGCATCAAGTCTTACATCCCTTAAAAGATTTCAGTTCCAAATGGCATCTAGGACTTCTAACTAGGACTGGGACACAGAGCAAGCAGCAAGGTCTTAGGCCCTCAGTTTCACGATCCATTTAATGAATTCCTGTGCAGGGGAGGCTTCCTAACTCTAAAATGTATGTCAAAATGGATTTTTCTCTTCAAAGTCCTCCAAAATTTTTCATCAATAGAATTTTGAACGGAATTCTCCTCAGATGTTGAAAACAGACATTTCGCAAGATTTTTGAGTACATTTTCTAAAGCAGTTAACTAATGGCTATCTAGTAATGACTACATTTAAAAATATACAGCTAGAATCCACAGAAGTCCTTAACCCTTTCCAATAGCTCACTGCCTGTTTACAGTGATGAGACATACAACACAAGTTTAAGAGTCAATAATATATACAATATACAAACAACCTGTGACATTCCGAAGTCATAAAACAATAAAAATTTGCATCAGTAAGCCTTGTCAAGGCGACAAACAGAAAAGTGGAATTTTAGTCGCTTGTAGTTAAGAATAGTAAATGCACAAAAGGAGGCAATGGTACTGATGAACAGAATGTGTGCACCCTTAGGACAAGAGACTGGTTTCATTTGTTAGCCTGTGAGCGTCCTTCAAGTCCCCCTTCACTACCTCACTATCCCTTCTCCCTGCTCAAGCCCACAGGGCTCACACCTTATCTGCTCGTGTCCATCTCTCACACTCTTCAAATAAGCACAAGTACCTTCCCTTCACGAAGAGGTCTCTGATCCTTTAGCTGGAAGGCATTTTGTTTTATTTAAATTTCCACAGAATTGCATCGCTGTTCTTTTATGGCACCTATCACTCGCTTGCCTCTACCAATCTTTTCCATACTCTAATGTCTTTGCCGCTGAACTTTAAGCTCCTTAGAAGCCAACAGAACTAGTTTTTGTACTTCTATTACTTTCCGTGTTTTTCATTCGTTTGATTTCTTATTTTCTAATTCACATATCCATTCACTTGACACAAACTAATACACAATTTAACCAAGTTACATTCTAAGACCTGTGGATACCCCATTGAGTAGAAGACATTAGACCCCACATCCATCAGTTTTCATTCTGTATAGCAAAACAATGGATCAATAAACAAACGAATATATATACAATGTAGACAGTGCTTATAAAATCCTCAAGAAATGTAAACAGATGGATAAAGAAAAAGGAGTGTCTGGAAATAGTTTACACTCAGTGGCCGGCATTTAATATGTTAAGTACAATATAGTCCTAAGGCAGAAATCCCTAACTAAGAAAATATTTTGTGGTGTTAAATACAAGTTAGGTAATAGTAAGGTTCTTAAGCTACTCCCCTGTAAGTAGGAGGAGTGACGATTGCTGATAGTGTTAGGAATCACAGGACTTAGTATTACATACAGTAAGATAGTTTGTAGTTGTCGCATGTCTACTATCTGCTAGGCAATGTGTTGAACAATTCTTTCAACTACAAGGGGGCATTATTGATACTTGCATTAAACCACGGCTGAAATGGGTTTAGTTACCGGGCCGTACATGGAGAATCCGTGAGTGGAATCAGAACTGGCAGACAAGGATGTTAATGTCCTAAATACATGCCTTTTCCTAGGCACAACTGAGATAATGTATGTTACGAGTTTTCTGTGTCTGCTCCCTAGAGATTCAACACAAACAACACCTGGTGCCTTCTTCCAGCTGTGTGCATGGCTGCACATCTTTAAGGAAGTCTGAAATTTCCCAGCCTACAGGTTAGAGGGGAAATGAGGAGATAGCACGTATGTTCTTTGCCCCTGAAAAAGGAACTGGGCTCTGGCTTCTGTCCAAGGAGGTCTTCTGGTGCTTCCTACACCACCGCAAAAAGCAATACCGATTCAGAGAAGGCAAATTCCCAAGGATCCTCCCTCTGGACAGTAAGAAGCCTCACTAGTATAATTCCAAGGTTCAAGGTCAGAAAGCCCAATGATGAGTCCTGACGCCTCCAATTTCTATGATGTGAAAAGAGTGTCACTGGCCCAAAGGGGCTGATAGTCTATACAAACATTGTACAAGAGAATAACTAAAGAAAGAACTGGAATCTTTTCACCATAGTCACTTCTGGCTGCACAGGAGCCTCCCCCTGCCAAGGCTGTCCACCACATGCCCACTCTGAGCTGGCACTGATACCCTTGACAGCCCCAGGGGAAGAGTATCACCTTACCCTTCCTCCAGGTTAGACCGCAGGACAGAAATGAGCAAATGAACTTATTTGTATTATGATATTAAAATACACAAAATAGACAAGCAAGAGGGGGCAGGAAGTCCCTTGATTGCTTCCATAATGAAGGAACTGAAATGGCGGAAGGAAGGAGCCTCGGGCGGGAGTGTCCCCAGGATCAAGAGAGTCTGCTGTGGAAATGAGCAGGCAGTTGCTTAGCAGCCTCTTGTTTTTGAAAATTCATTCATTACAAATTCATTAATATGTTAATAACATGCAACTTGAGAACCTTGTGTTCATATATATCCATCTAATTTGACAACTTTCCCCTCTCTTAAGCTTTTCCTCCTCTCCCCTCTCCCATTCTCCGTGTCTCTTCCCTTTCCTAGCACACTATCACCCATAGTCACCATATCATAAAGACACGCGTATCCATGTTCATAGCAGCACAAAACGAGAAGCTAAATCCTGGTGACAACCTAGATGCGCAGTAACAGATGAATGGTAAATAAAATGTGGTACTTACACAAAATGGAATACTATGCACCCAGAAAGACATACAGGATATACTTGAAAGAAAATGGGTCACCTTGAATGGTGCTCAGTGAAATGGACCAGGCAGCCTCTTCCCAGGAGGAGGACTCAGATGATGACCAGAGCAGACACTCAAGGAGAAAGTCAGAAAAAGACAAAGAGTTGGCTTCTTTCCTTAGCGATCATTTTCTTCTCGACACAATAAGCTAATGTTGAACCTAGGTACGAGAAAATATCAGAAAAATTCTAAAATAATCGGAGGAATTTCCAGCGTTACATCTGCTGAGAGGACAGTGCAGTGCCTTGCACACAGTCATTCTGCAATAGCACATCTATGAACAAACGGCTTGGAAGGAAGGAATGGATGATGGATGGACTGTGGCTTCCTCAACATAGGATGCGCTCTGTAACATAGGGCCCTCTCTTCTGGCCCCAGAGAGCTGGACGTGAATAAAAGCTTTGCTGAAAGCTGGATGCTTCTATGCCAGTATAAGGTACGGAAGGGGTCTGGCAAGATAACAATCCAGCCTTGAGGACGAGAGGTTGGAGGAGAGATACAGAGAAGGAGCAGACACCGGAAGACATGAGAGAACAGAAGTAAACGGGGGCTATAGGAAGCCACTGGAAAGAGAAGACAAAAGCAGAAGCTACCTGAAGCTCTCTGGTGTCAAGGGCAAAGTGAATGAAGAGTGACCCACACCGGATCACGAGAGGGAGCTCAGACACCAGCTTCCAGGTGGAGAGGGTGGCTTGGCTACTCCAGATGTGTTTTGTCCCGGTGGCTTCCTAATGAACTCAACAGCCCAATGGTGTAGTTATCACTGAATGCAAAACCACAAAAATGGGAAACTACTCGTCCTTGCCTTCCTTAAAATAAACCCCCTTTAACTGTGCTTCTGAAATGACATCCAAAAATCAGGGGAGACTTAGGAAAGGGAAGAACATGGAGGAAGACCACAGAGACAGTGCAAGCCTAACCAACTTTGCACGCTGCCAAGCACCTCAGACTTCATGCTGTTCCAGAGCTGCCAGGAGAACTGAGTAATGAAGCACAGGAGTCTCTGTGTTTATCAAGCACCTGAATGTCTGATGCCTTCCCCACTGGGATTTCTCTTTTATACTGTCGTGTCAAGCATGTCTCTCAGAAAGGAAGCATCTGTCCTTCTGAGGATGCCTGAAATCCCTTGCTAAAACCCTTGTTAAAATTCTGTATGAAAATAATGCATGCTTAGTGTAATGATTTCTTATTTTAGAGAATTCAGGCAAACAGAAAACTAAAACATCTTCAACTTTGAGTGATGCACTTAGATGCTTTGCTGTATCTTTTCCCAGTCACTTTCTATACTGCTTTGTACACATTTTCCTTAGTGTCTTGAATGGCTTTTCACGCCACTAAGCCTTCCACTATATGGTCACTGATAACTTTACCTTTGAAAAAATAACTGATGCAAAACTTAAACCAATCCCCTGTTGCCAAACTTCAGAGTTTCTAATTAATTTCTGTCATAGAATTATTTTGAAGAGCACCCTTGCCTAAAATCTTGGCCCATGCCTCAGATGATTTAACATAGACCATTTAAGGAATTTCTGGGCAAGAAAAAAATTACATAAATACTTGAAGCATTTGAAAGGTATTGTCAAATGATCTCAAAGTTTATAATAACTTAAACCCTCAACAGCAGGGTGTAAGGATATCCATTTCTTAGGCCTTCACCAACACTAAATATTATAATTTTTAAGCCCCACTAATGCTCTTTTCCCCCATTTATATGTATATATGCAATACATGTTGTTTACATTGAACTTGAGTATTCTGTGCTCATACGTATCATGGTAAAGTTACAATTCTTTCCCCTCTCCCTTCCCAACCCCGCTGCCCCCTTTTCCACTAGTTCTCATTGTCCCCCCAGTTAATTGTATGCAATGTCTGTGATCTGGGTTTCTCATATTAGGGAAACCATTTGATATTTAACTTCCTATGTCTGAAAGCAGTATGGAAGTTGCTCAAAAGACTGGAAATAAATATTTCGTTTGATCCAGCAATACCACTCTTGAGAATTTTTCCCACGAGTTAAAAACACCATATAACAGAAATGTACATCCACGTTCATAGCAGAACAACTAAGAATAGATAAAATGTGGAAAACACAAAAAATACTCACCAACAGACCAATGGATAGATAAGTGGTATTTGTACACAGTGGACTACTACTAGATTTGAGGTCTTTGCAGGTAAATGGATACATGTTGAGACCTGCTAATGTTCTTTTGATGACCTTCTTTAAAGTAGTTCCCAGCCTTGGCTACTCATTAAAATTACTTGAGGAATTTCGGAAAGGACTGACGTGCCCAATCTCTTATCCAGCAAGTAACTCAAGAGTTTCCGCAGAAGGACCTTTATATTTACCAAAAACAATCTACAAACCTTAAAGAAAATGTGGCTGTGCAAGAGAATCTACACGAACTCTGGGCATGATTCCTGTGCTAGTGCCCTAGTTCCTAGCCCGAGCACTCATATGCCCAAGCACAACGGATATTGCAATGAGTCCCTGAGAGATTTCTTCAGAAAGCACAACCAAATCCATTTCATCCATCAGTTAAAAGTACATACAAAAAATATGTACTACTTGCCTCCATTCTGCTACCATTTCTCAAACCTCAGGCCATGCATCTCTTCTTTGGGAAGCCTTGCCTTATCCTTTGGCCACCCCACACTTCCTCTCCCATTCTCCATTATGTAAGGTTCTTTGGGGACACTTCTACAGCAAACAGAACATCAGACACATGCCTCTTAGGAGAATCTCAAGAAAAGACATAGAGAAGCTATTTGCCCCCCCCACACACACACACACCCCTACCAAAGGACCCAACAAAAAAAAAAAAAAGCTGGCAAATCAAAACTTAGTGTCTTGAAATGTGGAAAAATCAGACAGACCAGTTTTTTTTTGTTTGTTTGTTTCGAAACAGATTACGCAAATTGAAGTGTACATGTTTAACTTTTTTGACTTTTCATTACTTCAACATTATAATGTAAGAAAACCTAAAATACTTGGTAAAACAGTAAATATGAATCCATCCTGCCCGAAGAAGTCACTAGAAGATAGCCTGTGAGGATTTCAAATGAGTAATATTTAGTAAAAAAAAAAAATTCCTCAGAAGGTAAATCACACGAAGAATTAAAGAGAGCTAATTTTTTTAGGGAAAAAAATGGCCCCTGAAAATATTGCCAGATATTGACCACTCTTGCATAGTAACAAAATTTAGGAAAACTTACTGAGGCCATGTTAAAAGGTGGAGTACGGATGGAAGAAGGTAGGATGAGCATCTCTCTTTCCTTTCTCAGGGAAAAATCTCAAACTACTCTTGCCCTGAAAGTATTGTATTAAATAAATGATTTACCAAAACTACACTTTCTCAAGGTAACAAAAAGTGTATAGAAATGGCCAGTTGAACAAAAACTGCTGCTGTGGTTTGGATCTGGGGTGTGGAAATTAAGAGGGTGACATTCCCGCCTAGAAGGTGGAAAACTATGCGCTGTATTATTTCAAGAAGGGAGGCTACAATAGAGGATTTTACAAGAGTGACAGGAAGATAAGGCATTCAGAGAAGCTGAGGCTCAGGGCACCATTACAAGGAAAGGCAGGGTCTTGGCAGGATCTCATGGAACTTTGACCACACAATCCACGGAAACGGACTGATAGCCTCATGCAGGCATGCCGCCTTTTGCTTCCATTGTATTTCTCGTTCCTGGATACGTGGATAGTTGCTTACTCTTCCACTAAGCCGGCAGCCTTTATAGTACTTTGAAAGATTTACACAAAAATATTTCTCTCCAGTTTAGCAATGCAATATGTAACTCTCTCCCAATATATTCAAATATATGTCGGGTAAACGTAGGTAAATCGGAAGCCTTTTAATACAGCTAACGTCATTTTTTACTTTTTCAAATGTACCTCTCTAAGTTGTCAAAATGGCCCAGCTCTTAATTTTTTGAGACTTAAGTAGCATTTACTATTTATATATCCTGTCACAATGCCCTTTCATATAAACTCCAATCAGCCCCCAAAGTTACTTTCTAAGAGAAATTAGCTCTTAAAGTTTATCCTCAAGGACTGTATCTGTCCGACTTCATTCCGTCTCTTCTATTACTTTCTCTAGTCTGAAGTTTGTAAAGTGAGGCGAGCCCACAGCCATTTTCTGAGGGAGTTGTCACCGAGGAATCCCAACAGTCTGCTTTGCTCTTCTGATGTGACCACTGGTGTGTCTTCTAAGCTCTTCCACACCTGGAGAAAACCTAAGCTGGGTTCTAACCTAGTTTCATCCCATGGGGAAGTAAGATAGAAGAATAAAAAAAAAATATAGGATTTTGTAGGAAAACTTAAGGTAACCAAAAAAAACCTTCACTAAATTGTACTCCAATTTCATCCTCAATACTGACATATTTTTTTCCCAAAAATGGTTCAAATTTATTGATGGATTATTTGAGCAACATAGTCAGCTGCATGTACTTAATCTTCATAACAGCCTTACATGTAGTTGTAACAGTAACTGACCTCTATTAAATCATACAAATGTTAGGCACTTTTAAAAGTGTGTTACATGTACTGTCTTATTTAATTATTACAACATTTGTGAAATAGTTTTTATTATTCTTAAAGAAAATTTAAGCTTAGAGCACAGTCACATGGTTCATAATGAAACCACTAGGATTTTAACCCAAGCTCACCCTATAAACCACTCTACCCTGCCTCATTTATCAAATGATGAATACATAGATAATCAAATTAATAAGTAATTAGTAAATGTCTGACAAGATAATATTAAGCCACAGAAAATTGGTGGACAACATAATATATGGGAGTCAGACTGTACCATCAAAGCTGAATTATATCACTATGCAAAGGCCTATTGGAGGTGGCATTCTATGGAATTAGGATCCTAACTAAATCAAGTCAAAAGCTTTAGCTACTTTTAAGATTTACAAGACCTAATCAACAGACTGATTTTTTCAGTACTAATAACCATCAGCACTCAAAGAATTAGTAAACTTAGTCAATCTTGTATTTGTGATGAAAGAAAACACTAGACCTGATCAAATCGTAAAATATTGAAATTCTCCACAAAGCAAAGCATATTAATTAGTTCAGCTTGTATAATGCCACCATGAGGAATATTAATCACAACTGAAATCAAACAAGTGTGCTCAGAAATAAGCATTTAAGATATTGTTGAGGTCATTACCAGATTCACACCTACTAGACGTTTCTGTGACTCATTTGCTTATTAACTGCCTGCATGTATTTCAAGAAAATAACTACATAAGTTACTTTGTTATGTAGCTCTGTGGCTCCATTTCAATAATAGCAAGAATAACAAAGGAATCAATCTGACTCTAAGAAAATCTAAACAAACAAGGGTGAGTTAAGAAAAGTTAAGTAAGTCAGGCATGGTGTTTGCAACTTTGAGTTGAAATCCAACCTTAACTACACAGGGAGACACTGTCTCAAACAAAATAAAATAAAGAGGGAAGAGGAGAAGGAAGAGAGTATGGGTAAAAGTTGAGAAAGACAGTATTAGTTTTATTTTTTGAGCACTCTCTAAAATCCTAAGTACTCTCTCTCCTAAATCCTAAGAAGCCATTTTATTATGAACGAAGCCATATATATCCCTGGCATAAATTTGCCAGCATACCTTGTGTATAAAACTTCACTGAAAATCTATGGATCCTCTTATCAATACTTAACTTTAACACATTCTATTTTCAAAAAAAAAAAAAAAAAAAGAATTACGTCCAAGCATTTTCAGCTTGGACAGCACGTTTGTTCAACTGAGATTCACTGGACTTATTTACATAGGTCACAAGAATCTACATATAGACACAAATTTGAATTATCAAATCCAATTTATGTTTCTCAGAAGAAAAGTTTTCCAGGCGAGGGTACTTGAGGGGGTGGCACTAGCATCACAGCTCAGCACCACCTCAGATTGTCAGGCACTAGATTCTCTCCAAGTATACACCCCAGGTCCTTCAATGTACACTTCACAGTAGGGTTCTCACTCCTATGAGAATCGAATGGTGCACTAATCTAAAAGGCAGTGGAGCTCACGCAATAATTCAAGCACTGGGGAATGACTGCACCTACAGGTATAAACTTACACATCCTGGCCCAATCAAACTGTACAACTCGGTTCCCAACAAGCCATGAACAAGTACTTATTAATCTATGACTCAAGGGTTGAGGATTCCTGACCAAGCCTGAGCATTTTCTTTAACACAAAAAAACAGCACATGCCCGCTACATCTTTGGTTCATTAGTCAGAGCTCAAATGGGAATGGGGTTTCCTGTTTTTGCAGGGCTCTGCACAATCACTGTACCCTCTACCATGAACTAAATTGGGCCTTACCCCACACTCTAAACATACATGTTAAAACCTCAACAACCAATGTAACTATTTGAAGATCAGGCTTTTATAGAAGTAATCAAGGTTACATGAGGTCATATTGCTGGGTCTTCTTCTGATGGGGTTAATAAAATATGAAAAATCCCTTTACACACCATGTGAGACACAGTGAGCAATGTGAGCAAGAAAAAAAGCTCTCCCCGAAAACCGCCTTGCTAGAATCTTCAGCTGACTGCCCAGCGTCTAGGATTTTAAGAAAGATATGTTCTATTGTTTAACTCGTCCCCATCTACAGCCCAAGCAGAGCAAGACATAAAATCCCCTTTAGTTCAAGACTTCCGGCCTACCTGAACCTCTAGAAAACAGAGTTGGCAGCAGTAAGTCAATACCCAGAACTCAGTGTGGCCAAAAGAGAATAGAAAATATGTAGGACTATCTCCTCTGTCTACCTACCTTTCTATTTTGGCAATGAATGAGGTTTTATTCTATTAGTATATATATGCTATATAAAATGGTTACATTGAGCTTCAGGATCTTGTGCTCATATGTATCACAAAAACTTTGCATCCCTTTCCCCCCTTATTGTCCCTCCCACTCCTTCCCGTATCTCCCCTGACTCCCACTATGACACCCATTTGGTTCTACAAAATGCCTGCATTCTGGGTTTCTCATATTAGATATTATGTGATATTTTACCTTCTGAATTTGACTCACTTTGTTAACTATGATGGTCTCAAGTTGCATCCATTTACTTACAAATCTCAAATTTATCTGTCTTCAAGGAAGAGAAATACTCCATTGTGTACATATACCACCATTTTTGTACCCATTGATCTGTTGATGGCTATCTGAACATCTTCCACAGTTCAGCTATTGTTTGTTGTGCTAATGCAAATACGGGGATACATTGTATGCTGCTTTTAACTCTTTTGGAAAAAACACCCAAAAGAGGTTTCGATGGATCGACTGGACTATTTATTTTCAGCTTACTGCCCTCTGCAGTGGCTGTGTCAGTTTATTGTCCCACCTTCAACACAAAAGTGTTCCTTTTCACCTGCACCCTAATCAGCACTGACTGTTGTCTGACTCATTGATATGCACCTTTCTTGCTGGGGTAAGATGCTATCTAGAAGACATAGGAATGGACAAGGACTTTCTAAATAGGGCAGGTGGGGCAAAAGAAATAGCTCCCAGAATCAACAAACGGGATCATATCAAATTGAAAACTCTCCCCAGAATCAACAAATGGGATCATATCAAATTGAAAACTCTCTGCATGGCTAAGGAAACTATCAACAGAGTGCAGAGAGAAGAGACAGAAAGGGAAAATTTTTTCCACCTATACCTCAAACAGGAGGCTAATAATTCGAATATACACGGAACTGAAGAAAAATAGATCCCTAAAAATCAAAGATTCAGTTTAAAAAGGGGGCAACTGAAATGAACAGCCAGTTCTCAGATGCAGTTCTAATGGCCAGCAAATACATAAAAAGTTATTCAACATCCCTAGCCATTAGAGCAATGTTCATCTATTTAGTAAGTCATAGTTGAGGACCAACTATGCGAGAAGTCTTGTGTAAAACCTCGAGAAACCCTTACGATAGGACATGGATTTTCTAAGAGAAGTTGAATGGATAGGCATAAACTTGCAGAACACCCTGCCTGAACAACGCACTGTTTTAGACACATAGAACACATTAATGAGGATGGCCTTGGCCCCCTCCTTCACAGGAGAGGTCCTACTTTCTACCTATCTTCTTTATAGTCCTGCTAATGACTTTACTTTCTACTTCCCTAAAAAAAAACCACATTAATAATGAAGAGATATTGTTGATTTCAGAGAGACCCATTCCCCAAGAGTAGGGCATGGTAGCACATGCCTATAATCCCAGCTACTTGCAGGCTGAAGGAAAAGAATTAGAATTTCAACGCCAGCCCAGAAGACTTAGAATGGAACCCTATCTCAAAATAAAAAACAAAAGAACTGGATGTACAGCTCAGTAGTAAGAGTGCCTGGCTAGTACGCATGAAGCCGTGAGGTCAATCCCTAATCTTGAAAAACAAAAAACATACAAACAAAAATTCAAAATGTAGTCCAACTTCCCAGGCATGACCTTCAATGTATAATTAGTGTATAACTTTACTTTTAGTACATAATTCCTCTTTGTGAGATAACGGTGACACCCTTAAGCAACTCACTCCCTGTCCATAGTAACAAATACACTGTTATTAAATATTAGAATTTGTATATATATGAGCGAGTCAGAAAATATCGTCCCTGGAACCTAAACATGTCATTATCTATAATGAAAGCCCCTAGACACCAAGGGCTGATCCCAGCTGAAAGTACGATCATGAGCATTTGAGCAGTGAGGTTAGTGGGCAGTAGAAAGTCACTCAGAACAGAGACAACTCTTCAGCCTGTGCCCCCCTGTGCCGCACCTTAGCTCTGCCTCTTCCTCCTCCCCCAGTTCCTGCCACTTCTCATCCCAATTAGGCAGAAACAGTGAGGCTTAATCTACTGTATCGCTGCAGCAGCCCATTGCACCTGTAAATTAGTAAAAATGAGAGCTGACAGTGTAATTTTAGAGACAAAATGGACTCTCAAAATCATATGGTCCAACTTCATTTCATAGATGAGAAAGCTGAACATTAATAAGATTATGCGACTTACTCAAGGCCACAGAGTTTATTAGGGATGGAGGTGAATCTCAAATTCGAGGTTCCCCACGTTCAGGGAAATAGTCTTACGTTTCCACAGAACTCTACCATTTCACAAATACCAACGTTAACATATGTAATAAAAACACATGTTAACTTTCAATATGCCAACAGAAACATTATAAGGCTAGAAAAAAAAAGACAGGATAAACAGAAAATAATCCAATAGAAAACAAACTGAAGAGTACAAAATTGACTGCAAACATGGATACACAAATGCAATAACTACCATGATTTAAAATCTGTTTTCAATCAAATCATTCAATGATCACCCAAACAACCTTTAGTTCTCTATAGCATCGTTTTAGTAGGCCCCCTAATTTCTGCATAACCGCCTCACACTGAAGTCTATTTCTTCACTTAGATTTTGATGGTGCAGGGCCTGCAAGAGTAGCTCAGTAGTGAAAGCGCTTGCCTAGCAAGCTTAAGGTCTTGGGTTTGATTCCCCAGCATCGCATAAACTAGGCATGGTGGTGTGTGCTTGTAATCCCAGCACTTGGGAGGCTGAGGCAGGAGAATTACTGTAAATTCTAGGCCAACTTGGTATACACAGCGAGTTCAGAACCAGCCTGGATTACAGAGCTAGACCCTGTCTCAAAAAAAAAAAAAAAAAAAGGTACTTTAATGGTACAATGTCTGTTCTTTTGCTGTCATTCTCCCAGGTCCTCCTGGCTTCTTCCCAAGAAACACTGAATCACCAGCTGAATCTGAATAGATCCTGGTGCAACAGACAAGAACAAAATGATATTATGAGGGCTATAAATTGCTGCTCCTGCTGTTCCTAAAAATGAATAAAGATGAATTGCATTACTTCCTCTTGACAACTTTTGAAAGCCAGAGAAATTCTGATTTATGATATCCCTCTGAACATTGACTTTTAGAGCCTCCTATTCATATTTAAGACTCACAAGAGCAATACCAAGTTCTCTTTTAAAATTCCATTTATTTCCACTATTTGCTGACTTATTTTCTTCTGTCCTGTACTGGGAGATGCATGTCACTGCATACCTGCCAAGTGTTAGAATTCTCCCCAAGTGGTTTTTTTTTTTTAAGAAAGCTTGCAAACTAAATCCTCCTCCTTTAAACAAATATGGCTAAGTAGAAAGTTCTGCAGACACTTGGCTCTTTATACTCAACGCATTTTAAGTCAGGTGATTCACGTGGCAAAACTAAGTTACTCATCTTTCAGAGATTCCACATAATTCTCAGCAGACTGATATCTGTGATGGACTGTAAGCTACACAGGGCACTTCTAGTCTTAGTTTCTATGCCTGTTATTTTGGTACTTTAATAATCTCTTAAAAACTGAGTGTACATGGTAGTATATCACTCACTTGTAAGTACACACATGGCCCTTCTCATATATGTGAATAACGCTGGGGCAATCTCTTGAGTTTTTCCACACAGCTATATATCATTCACTGCTCCTATGTTTTATAATGTACTATGAGCACATGTCCTAAAATTTTTTATCTAGTGTCTTATCTGGTAAGAAGCATTACCTTGTACACATTTTGTTAAGTAGGAGAAGAAATGCCAGTAAAGAAGGGAAGAGGAGGCCCTAGACTGTGTATAGTTAGGTAACACTTAAAGAAAACTCATCTTCCTCTGTGAAAGCTTTTTAAAAATACCCCCAGAGTAGAATTGATGACTACCTTCTGCGTAGCCCCACTCTGCACTTCGGATACAGTGTAAATAGCATCAGTTCTCAATTAAGTATCTTATACACCTACAATTTGAATCAAGACTATCAAATCCCAGGAACTACAGAGGACCTTAGACTAAATGATTAAGGATAGGTACAAAAAGTGTATCCGTAGTGGTGTCCTTACTATGTTATTTTATGCTTTAACACTGAAAACTCCCCATCGCCAACTGACTTCTGGTGGAAGAAGTAACATTAGCAATACGAGATGATGCTTATTTAAAGCTTAAATCATTGAAAATCTATTTCTGCATGACACAAAAAATTGATCACTGTGTAACACTAATATGAAAAAATCATGATCGATCCAACTATTGGAAGTGTTTCTGCTTTTATGAACATGACAAACCAACGTGCACTGAAACCATGGGTAGACCAGGCGATGTGTGACTAAAAACCTAGATAATTTTTTTGACCTTCCTCATCTTGAAGGCCTATGTAAGTGCATTCATTTCTTTAATTCTTCTTTGAATTACCTGCTCGAAGTAGTAGGTGGTTCCACTTTTTTTGCTCAGAACATTTTGAAATTTAAGGCTACAACTAAAGAGAACCCTCCAAAACTCTTGACCACAGGGTAATTTAACCTTGCTTCATAGTTCATTCCTGACAGCCTCTGGCATGTTCTTCTCCCTCAAACTCATCTGGTTGATTCATCCTCCACCTCACATCTCAGCAACCCCAGCGTGACTTCTCCCATGGCAATTTGCTTCAGTTGCTGTGCACACAAAGCACAGAGCAAGATATATGCAACATTAAGTACTAGATAAATAATTTTTATTTCCATTACAAGAGTTCTGCCTATACTTAAGATTTTTGAGGTGTACTGTCAAGCTTTTCTCAAAAAAATGTTGTAAGAATTCATTTTTCAGATGTGCTCTGTGAGACAGCCAAAGAATACACAGCCTTCGTGCAACAGATCATCACTCCACCGTCACGGCTTCTGAGAGCTGCATTATAGGTGCAGGAGCATCCGGCGCTCACTCTACTTTCACGCCCACCAGCTACCGCTGTGCTTTTCAGTCCTGACAGGCACTGTGTGTCTTTGTGGGCTTCCTTCAGGCTGCTGGTATCTGCTTTACGTTGTGCATAAAGAAAACCGAGGGTGCCTGGGGATGACTTTCCTTTTCCCCAGGAATATCCCTCAAACAAAGGCTGACTTGTGTGACAAATGCGTGCACTTTGCTTCTCCTCAGAGAGCCCACTCCAAGCTATGACTTAGACTGTCTTCAAAACTCCCCTGTGTGGCTAAACCAGATCTTTTCTACGGGTCCAGCTGATATGACCCCCTCTTTTTTCTGACTCACACTTAATGCTTTTAACAGCTTTTTTCCCCCTCCACTGGAACCATCTAACAAGTAACACTGATGACATTCTTGGGTGGCAAACCGAAACTAAGAGATGTAGTTGGGAAACTCCCAGTTCTATAATTGCCGCTATAATCAGATGTCAGAAACAAGTATGTAGCTTCCTGGAATGTTTGATTGTAAAATGAAAAGTCAATTTGGAAAATCATAGAATGTATTTTGAAATATTATTCAAAACATCTGCTTGATACAGTTAGAATTTGCCACAAATTTTAAAATATCTGATAAAAATGTTATCCTGATACAACAGTTAATCACTTTTCTTTCCCAAAATGAATGAATGATTTTATTTCTTAATTGAGGAACTTAACCCAGCCATTTTTAACAATAGCCCTGTCTGACCACAACATTTTGACTGGGTACCCAAATCATCTCTTCCAGCTTTACTCCTACTTCATTCATCATTGGCAAAATAACTGGGCTGTACAATAACCACATCCTGATACCTTATTTAGGAAGATGAGCAGCCAAAAGTCATGTAGTATGTAGTAACCGTAGAACAGAAGCATGATAAAATTCAGCCATTTCCTTAAAGTCAACAGAGGAAGAAACCAAGCACAGATAGTAAGTGCTCTATGATCGGCCAACAGGCTGCGTTTCCAAGACTACATTGCCTTCTTACATCCCAGAGAAACAGGAACCCAGTGTCCATAAGAATGCTACTTTTTGCTCAATCTCTGTGATATCACTTCAGGGCCAGAATAAGGAACCACTTTCTCTCCCTCTCCTTTGATTGGCACATTAGTTCACAAGAAAAAAAAATGAAAATCAAAGCCCTGTTTCCCTACCCAGGAGAGTGTTTGAGGTGAGAAGCAGCCAGCTATCTGAAGCTGGGGAGTAAAGGGCGCCATCATCTTTCCTTTAACCTAGATTTAGCTCTCCGACACCCTCAGCGGTCAGTCCCAGGGTGTCGATTCTAGTACTTAAATTAAATGTGAGACAAAGTGGTTGCCCCCAACTGTGAATCTAAGCTGTACTGTAATTCAGGTAACCACAGGCCTTGTACTTCTTCCTGACCTGCTACAAAGTGCAAGAGAGATGTTAATCACTCTCCAGGTGTCAAATGCTTCTAGGCGGTGCTAATGCCGCACCCTCTCCCAATTACAAATGGAAGGAGCTTGCCCTAGGCTACACTCCTATTCATCAATTCCATTTTCCTTAGACATCAAGTACAGAGGTGTCCACAGTGCGCAGGCTGGTGTTATCCCTGCTGACCCACCCACCAAGAATAAAATCCTAACCAGGCAGCAGGAGAGCAACAGAATTATTCCTGGGTACGGATGATGGATGTTAATCCACTAAAGCATGGGTGATTTGTAAGTAGAGATCCAATCCCCACAGGGTCCTGAGCACTTGTCCAATGTCCTTCAGCGTAGCCGTTTCAAAGCCGCCAACCCTCGTCTTCCCAAACAGCCCTTTCTCCTCCACCCATAACAGATGTTGTTATTCCAACAAGAACCCTTTTTGTAGGACTGGCCTGTGGGTGTTGAGTGCTAATGATGCCCCTGAACTTCACTTCTCTTGCAGATCCCTGGAAAGGCATACATCGGCACCCAATGGGAAGTGGGACTCTGTCACAGCCCATCCCAACTGTTTTAACAAGGCTGAGACTAACCTTCATGGGAACACACCTGCATGGCTTCTCCTGTCCAGTTTTGTTTTCTCTCTTCCTCAGGGGTTTTACCTGATAGCATTCCCTCACTAGCACCTGCCTACGGATACTCTTTATCTGGCTCTGTACCTACAATACCTAGTCTTAAGACATCTGTGCAAGAACTTGTCGGGATAAGCTTCCAGGCCACCAATACTTTTTCTGGTACTGTCCTTCTTCCCCAAAGGTGAACATGGTATTGCTCTATCTGTTTTGTACCTATTTTTCCTCCTCTTCCTCTCTTCCATATAGCTTTCATTGTGGCTTACATTTCCCAGAAAAAAAAAAAACATAAAAGAAACATATGCTTTTGATCTAAGAGGGTGCCAGCAAATCAGAGGACAACTTGGACAAGTTCAGCTGGAGGAATTTATTACGGCTGAGATACAGACCTGTGGATAACTTGCAGACTGCAGCACTACAAAAACTATTAGCCGCTTTGTGTTAGGTTTCGAGTTTTATGGGGCATTAGTTTAATAGAGCAGAAGCAGGATCATAAGCAAGAGGAATCCTTGGGAAAAGACACGTGTACTCTACTTCCAACCCACCCGTAGCAAGAAACTCCACAAGTCTTTGCAAGCGCTACCCAGCCACCGTGGTAGGTGACCTGGTTATGGTGTAGTCAAGCCTTCAGCCTCAGCACCGTGTCTGTGGGGTGGAGGCCCCCAGAGCAGCTACCTGTGAGGTGCACACCAACTTGGAGTTATTTTGGCTAGGGTTTAGAGAACGAGTCTTGCTATGCTCCATCAGTTCTTCTGGCTCTTTCTTTCAAGTTTCTTCCCCATCCCCCCGTTCTTCAGTGTTTCTTGAGCCTTTGAAGGGGTTTATCTTAATTAAGAGCTGGGCACTGGCTACAGTACAGACTGCAGAAGCAAACACTCCTACAACAACACCAACTTCAACTGAGAGTATATTCCCCCATTAACCACAGAGAGAGTCTAACCAGTGTGCGAAAGCATCATAGAAGTTTACATGATCTCTATCACTCATGTCTGCTGATAGGCATCTGTTCTGTTCACCTCATTATGAGATGTACGTACACGCATGCCAACAAGAGCCCAGATGCCTCCATGGGCAGCAGTTAACCCATCCAGGACCATTCTGTTTTTCCAGGGCTCCTCTCCCAATCTGTGTTGTTTGCTGGTTGAGCAGAAAGGCACCTTTCAATGTGCAATTTAACACCTTGGCAATCAAGTAGGAAAGAGCTTTTACTAGAACTAAGACATCAAGTGTTCCTGTTGGAGGCACAAACAGGACAAGGGGATATTCTCACCGGGAGAGTCCCTGAGGAAAGTGGGTCAAACATGCTGACAGATTTCTGAGACTAGTGGGCAAGGCATCTTAACAGTAGCCAGGCCGAAAGGCCAGCCCAGCACGCACCTACCAGTCCAGTTGTAAAGCAAGTTTGATGAGTGCTGGACAGCCCCTCTGTGCCTGAGGCAGGAGAGTATGCCCACACTGGTAGGTGCCGCTTTGTCTTCCAGTCTATCTGTTTTCCACACTGGTTTGGTACTTACATCATTTTTAGGCGGGCACCTATCCCATGAAAATGGAGAAGTGTGGCAGTTTCATCTGTGCTTCCAAGACATAAGGGGACATATGTGTACAAATGAGCAATTTCAGCCACCACCCATGTCACTCCATCATACACCATAGTGAACGTGGACTGAGATTTATTTACAAGCTTTCTTATTCTGGCCAAGATTTCATCATTTTCTTTCATCTCTGTTACTCAAAGGAAGGCCCCAACCCAGTTCTAGGTCCTCAGAAAGTTATTTTCATTTGAAGAGAACAGGGTAGGACATGTCAGGGCATGCCTAATTGACTGAAGTTCACCACATGGTCAAGAGTTGGACATATTATAGTTGCTGTCATGGTCACTGCCTACAATGAGAAGTTCCCTTTGGCTGCAGCCAGCAACTGCTATAATGTATAGGCACAGACCCAAATGTCTAGATGGCATTTCCTGGCAAAGCATATCCCCTTAACACAACAACAGCCATAGGCTCCCCCACTAGGGCCTGTGACGTCTCTGGTCATAGGTCTTTGTTCTGGCCTATAGCGCTAACTGCTGGTTTCCACAGTTGGGTCAAGATTAAGAGCCAATCAGCAAGTATCCATAGTTAGTTGCACCTAAATCACTCCTGCCACTAGTGCACCAGTAGACACATCCTGCCTGGCATGCTAGCATTATTTTAGTGACATACAAGGCCTACAGCCAAGCAGAATATTAATGATAATTCTCCCCTGGTAACCTGCATAGCATCCTTTGGCACTACAAGCACTAGCCAGTAGGAAAGAAACTTCCAACTGAGCCCCAGCTTGATTTCTCCGTATCTTTTAGCTGAAGCATGTGGTTTCTTCAGCAATAGGGACAAAGCATCAGTGTTGGCATGCAACAGATTGCATGGCGTGAGGAGATGTTGGGGCCTTGCTGGCCAACAACTCAATGGGAGACGGCCCACAACTTGGCATTAGGATTTTAATTCAACAACTTTTGGGCTCATGAAAGTACTCTTTTCCACCCCTGCAGGTGGGAAAAGCTGCTGCAGCTTTCTCAATGACTGCACATCTTGTCCAATCCTGTGACTCCAAACAACCTATGACTATAAGAGGTCTTGCAGCTTGTGTTGACTGATTTCCCAGCCTTACTCCTTCAAGTATTTTTCAATAGCTTTCAGGCCAGAAAGTCTGAAAGACACTCAGACGATAGCATCATGTCACCTATGCAATGGGAGATCTTTACAGTGAGTGGGCAGGATGAGATGCTGAGGTTCTGAGCCATCGCCCCATGGCAAATGGTGGTGCGATGAAGGTAGCCCTCGAACAGCACTCAAGAGGGTCGCTGCTGTCCACTCTGAGTGAACGCAAATTGGTCCTGGGACTCCACAGCCAAGGGAAGAGTAAAGGAAGCATTAGCAAGATTTAAAACAGGATAGGAGGATCTTGTAGTCTGCAATGGCTGTTCAGCCAAGAGAGCGACATGGCACAGAGCCACATGAATGAGGGGTGCTACTCTCGTTAACTCCCTATAATCCTTAGTTTTTTTCCTGTTGGAAGCAACATACCTGCCCATCAATAAAGGAATGGTTAAAGATGTGGTATCTATACACAATGAAACTCTACAGTCATAGACAGATTTGAAGCATTTGAACAAAAATGGGGCCACCTTGAGTGAATGATGCTCAGTGACATGGACCAAACACAAAAGACTGACTACAGACAGATGTCCCTCTTACGAAATGCACAAAAATAATGACATAAAAAGGTGATAGGGTAGAAAGAGGGGTAACAGACAACTAGAAAAGGGATCAATCTCTGAAAAATAGGGGCGGGGCCGGCACAGATGGTCACTGACTCCCCAGCCCCCACATCTGTAAAGGAACAGCTTTTCCTCCTGCTGGACCGCTGTCATGTGCTTCCTCCTTATCGGCTGCCCATGAATTCTCCACAATAAAATTTTTAGTTTAAATATCCTTTTTAAAAATCCTTTCATATCTGGCCAATTTCACTGATGTTTAAGTAAAAATTCCTGAAGCTAAAATAAAATTCATGCAAAGTCAGTATGTATCATTTACCTCGTCCCATGCACAGGAAGGTTTAAAAGTGCAGAATACAAAGAATTGTCCCACTAATTCCATGACTGTGTCCATTTCTGCTAAAGCTTTCTAATTAAAACAAACAGGTTTTAAATATAAGAGTGCAGTATGACCATGAAGTGCCCAGGGCAGATGCCACAGAGACAGATGTTTGGTCTATTTAATCCCGAGTGGAGCTCAGTGGTGGGCAATGCTATCATTAACCCACTTAAAGTACACCCCTCATATGATAATTAGGAAAGAACTTTTTTAAGTAGCCATAATTACAGTGACACTCTCAATAGCCCTAATTATGGAAATGAGATTCACATTCAGTCACCTGCCTGATAATATACAGTAAAAGTCTATGCAGCTTAACTACCTGCTTGTTAAAACAGCACATTGCCTGAGGTTCAAACACTCAACATTTGAGTCAGAGACCCATCATCTTTGGAGTTTCAGCTCCACTTAAAAGCTGGTATCAATTTGCTTAGAGTTAATGTTGTATGTTCAGCATAAAACTCCATCTCCAAGCCAAAAAAAAGAGAGATACATTTCCAAGATTGCCAAGCAACAGTCTATCCAAAGATATCTCCTTTTTGTTTTCTGATGTCCCGTGATTTGCCCTATCCAGACTCTATTGAACAAGAAAGGTAGCTTCCTGACTGCTCTTGTGGGAACAAAGAAGAATTTGGTGTTGATTACTAATATTCCTACTCAAGTTTGAGCCTAAGAACATGACAGACTTTGTAATATGTAAAATACGTACCAAGGTCTCAGAAGGAAATTACATACATCCACATCCACACATAGCTAATGGCGAGCTGATTTTGTCCGTCTTTACGTAGCTCCACCCCACGTGAAAAGGATGGGCAGTCTGATTTGTCTTTCAGAGCTCCTGTTCATTTCACACTAATGTACTGATCTTTACCATTAAATAAATGGTAAAGATACTTTTAAAAGTATCTTTTAAGGAGGTTGCTTGTTTATGAGGAAGAACAGAGAGACGGGCTTAGAACTGTGTGGCTATCGCCTTCTCACTTTTTATTCTCCTTGGCTTGGCTTGCTCAGAATTAGTTATTCAATATTTAGTGAAAATAAGAATTCCACGTTTACCCCGCTAACATTCATAAAGCAAACCTCTCAAATTAATTTTGCAAACCACTCAAAAGATCTGTCTTCTCTTGTTCTCCTCCTGCCCCTCAGAGTTTTAGAAGGGCTTCTCAACTTTGGAAGGCAAAAGGAGAAAGACAAGGACAGAGTGATTTATTTCCCCTTATTTTCACTCAATATTCCAGCTAAAAATGGCAAATGAGAACATAATCACGTGACAAGTCACTGTTAGGAAGGTGACTTCGCTTGATGAAAGTTGTAAATAGAATATATTAACTCAGTTTTGAACATTACGACACCTCTTCCGCACATCAACTGTCATCCCAGTGGTACAAAGTGGAATGGTAAGAGATATCACTGGTTTCAGTCCTCATTAAATTTTTGGCCAGGAGCCATTGAACTGAATTCAATGAGCTACAGTCTTGGAATTTGCGTTAGGTATTTAAATGAAAGTTGTTCTGTGGACAATGGAGTTTTGAGTACAGTTTGCTCTCCTACTCCGAGATGGTTCCCAGGGAAGGAACGAATTGAGCTCTTTACTGTTCTTTTGTCCCCTTTCCTGTCCCCACTGTATTAAACACGTATGCAGACCTCCATTCTACGGTCTTTCATTTGGTGAAATTTAATTCAATTAACATTTACAAAGCAGCACAGAAGATTACATTCGAAGTCATTTCTAGTAAGAATGAAAAATCTATGAATGACTCATTAATTCCTGCCCTCTGGTAGCTTATACCCTCAGCCACGCCAATTTAAGACAGATCCTGCCAATTGTCCTTTGATAGGACTTAAACGGCAATCTTGCTTACTTGATTGCGTATGTTCCTGAGAGTTCATTTTCTGATACAAAGAAGAGTGCGGTAGGTAAGACTTCTTAGAAGGATAACCCTGACAGAGGGACAGAAATCAACATGTACCTCTCCCAGATAGTAACTTCACCTCAAAGTTAATAATAGCTTGTGACAAGCATTTAAGAAAAGACATGGTATCTAGGTGGAGGGAAAGGGTAGTTGGCGGAGGATAGGAGATTTCAGAATGACAACACAGCACTTCTACACAGTCTAGTTCATAAAAACAAAACAAATCGCTCTGTTAGAAACCGTGAAATGTTTAGCATAGCTGTAACTTGATCTCAGCAATGGCAGCATCTGTTCTGTAATAGTATAAAAGAAAGCACTCAATGGTTGAAGGCATAGGTCAGTGATGAGAGCACTTGCCTAGAAAACAGGAGCTCTAGGTTCCCAGCATCATGTAAGGCAGGTATGGGGGTGCACACCTGTAATCTCAGCCCTGGGGAGACTGAGGGAGAAGGGTTGCCATGAGTTTGAGGCCCGTCTGGGCTACATAGTGAGTTTAGGAGCAGTATGGACTACAGAGTAATACCCTGTTTCAAAAAGGAAGGAAGGAAGGAAGGGAGGGAGGGGAAAGGGAAAAGAATAAAAAAATAAAGTATTCACTATAGGAAAAACACAGGTGCCATAGTCTATACCATCTGGCTATTCTTGCAATCTCACTATTTCAGTAATATCTTCTCAGAGTGACGTAGAAGCAATGTCAGAATTCAAGGGATGGAAAAATGGCTTCTAATCCCAGTTCAACCAGTTGCTTATCTTAAGGTCTTAAGCAAGCATTATAATATTCTCAATCTCAACCTCAGCACTCTCTTACACAAAATGCCCAAAGCAGGTTATATGAGACAATAAATATAAAAATGCTCTCTAAAACTATCAATCCTCATAGAACTGTGGAGCGACTCACGGGATGACCACGTAGATCACCATTACCTTGTTCACAGAGCAAGTCCTTAAGACTGAGGTTATGCTAGATCTTCTAAGAAATCTTCCAGGTAACAAAATAACTGGGCATCAGTTGAAGAATAGGAAGTAGCCCCAAAAAACTCTTCTGACCCAGAGGGAGTCGACATAAAATGGACCTGTGACGTGATAATAGGGTCTGACCCAACACCATGATAGATCAGAAGATCAAGCTCAAAACTGACTTGGCTGAGAAACTCTTCAAGGTGGTGCAGAAAGAGAACAAGCTTCCTTACTTTCTGGTGCTTCTGTCTCTGAACCACCCAGATCGGGTGGGGTAGGTTTAGTAAGGCAAAAATACTGCAAATAAGTGGACATTTATGATGAAAGGAGGCGGTCTCAGTCTCCACACACAGCTTAATTATTATAGTTATGCAACTCTTTTGGCAAAACAGCTCTGACATCCTGAAGATCTGCCCCTTGCTGGAAGAGGCAAGGGGAAACATGGGCTGTGCTCCCTGAGGTGTTTGATACTAACTGGACTTCTACACAAACAAGACGGAGAATGCCAGAACACACAAAAAGGCCCTTCCACCTCAAATCCCTGAGGACAAAGCTTCCTTCCGGGGATCATCCTGGAGATGCAAGTATGAGAGACTCAGGAGTGAAGTAAGACCCTCATTAGGAGGCACTGAGGTATATTTTCACTTCCAAGACCCGAAACAAGGTTTCAATGTCCTCTTCTGGGTTTCCCCTAACCATTTACCCACAAGGAGGTTACGCAAGGAAGCTGTATCATCTCAGCTTCAATGCTGTACTTCTGGAGAGTTTCAAGGACAAAAATGTTGACAGGCAGGGTCAGGAGGAGGCCGACTTCTCGCACTGCAGAGCAGCAGCAGGAGTTGGGAACAAACATTGCAAGTGTAATGTGCTTTCCCTCTCACACCCCTGCAGAGCCGCTGTCTGTATCAGAAGCTCCTCCCTCCCTTGACCCCCCACAGCTTGGCCAAAGCCAAGAGGCATGGGGGGGAGGGGGAACAACACATATGTTATGCTATTAATATCTAATTAATTGACACAAGAGCTGTCCAAGACGCGTAACTCTCGGCAGCTCTAGAACGCAGCACACTAGGGACAGCAAACTAAGGTCCCTGACCATGGCCTTGGCAGTCCAGATCATCTCCTGAGGTAGCCTATAAATATTTTTGAAGGAAGTTTGGGGACTTAAGGTTTGCACAGACTTTCACGTTCTTTTATATTTCTATCCCAATCTTGAAACTTCATCCACCTACCCATCAGCACCGATACAACCAAACCACCCCGCACCATTTGCTCGGGTTCATCATTGATCTTATTAGCCTTGAAAATGGTCTCCATTATTGTTAGTGCAATAATCAAACACTCTTGCTAATATTTTACCTTAAGATAGAGTGGAAGGGTGCAGAGTTGAGTGACACAAATTAGAGAAAATTAATGAAGAATGATTTGCTGTGGATTAGTATGCACAACTGGCTGACATTCTCTTCAGAAGAGTCCTCAGTAAGTTATTTTTCTATCTTGCCTTCTGCAGGATAGAGTAGCCAATTGCTCATGGTGTTGGCGAAGAAAAAGAGTGGGAGGAGCAGCAATGACTCAGTCCACCCACATTCCTCTGATGTTCTGGAAATAGTTCTTCTGGAACCAAGGGACAGGCTCATACTGCTGCTTCAAACAGTCTTTCTAACATTTCTAAAGATGCTCAATTTCCTTAGGCTGGAATATATTTCAGATCGTGTTTTAGTCACTTAAAAAAAAAAAACCTCAATGTCCTCTGCTTCTAGTTATTTAGTTGCATAATATATGTTGAAGGTCATTCTTCTTTTGGATAATTTTACTGCTTACGTTAAAGAAACAACGGATTTCCCGTGACCACCGAGCAGCAATTCCTGGACTAATTACATCCTTAAAATTTGAATTAAAAGTGATCTGTGGCTCCTTTAAAAGAAAATGTTTTCTTACAAATCTGAGACCTTCCCTATTTCATTGGTTAATAAACATACAGAAACACCTCAGCAAGATCTGCCTTTTCTGTTAACTGAGGCAAGGTAAGGATGGGAAAGTTATGTAGCTAAAGAAACGTATCTGCTATGTAATGACTGCATTTGTAGGAAACACATGGAAGATAAGCATTTATGTAGTATGTTTCCCTCCAAAGCTGTCATGACATATGGGAGCTTCATATGAAGAGTGAAAGAGCTCAAGATGTAGGTAGGATTTGTGCTATGTTTTGGATCTGAAGCCTCGACTATATGGATACACTGGGTTACCTATGGAACCATGTGCTATTGGGAGGTGGAGCCTGGCTGGAAGAATGGATGCTGAGAGTTTGACCCGGAGAGACTGTGTTGAGTTTGGGGGGATTGTGCCAGTCAGGGCTTTGAGGTGTGCTTGATTGGTGGGGTAGGAAGTGAGGTAAGAGCGCCAACCTTGGGGAGTTCAACCAGCAGCTTGAATCAAGTAAAGGAAGGGAGAAGAAACATTGTTAACAGCTTCTTCCTGGGAAAGATCTGGCCTTGCCTGAGTCTCTAGACTCATGCAGATTTGCCCTGTGCTGCCACCATTCCTAGGTGCTCCATGAATGAACGGCTTGAGACCTGAAACTGTAAACTAAATCCTTCTTCCCTTAAGTCCTGAATTTCAGGTATTCTGTCTCAACAATGATGAGAAAGACAAGGGTGTAACTACAAATGTTGTCCATCAATGAATGTTTCAGCAACGACAAACAGATGACTACGTGGGATTCTCGTCACATCACATTTTAAAGTAAATTTTCTAAGGTTAACTTTTTTTGGTCTGGTATTCAACTTAAAATTTCCTCCCACATTTATCTTTTTAAAAATATTTTGCTTATATTTTTGTGCGGTACAGCCTTCACATTGAACTGCATTGTAAAGACTTTTTTTTTGAGACACGGTCTCACTAGGTTGCTAGATTGGTCAGGTTAGACTTAAATTTGTGATTCTCCTGCCTCAGTCTTCCAGATTTCTGGGATTATAGGCCTATACTCATTAGTCTTTAGTCCCTGGACCCTATGAATGTGACATTCTATGGGGAAAAGACACTGTTTTTGCAAATGTGATTAAATTACAGATTGTTAAAACAGAATGATTAACCTGGGTTATACAGGTGGGTCTTAAAGGCAATGTATCCTTATAAGAGGGAAACAGAGAGATCCACACAAGCCACCACCAAACACACATAAAAGCAAAGAGACTACAGAGACAGAAAATGAAATATGTTACAAGGAAGGGCACTCACCACGTTAACTGGTAATCATAGGAAACAGAGCATCTTTGATGGTTTAGGTTATAACTGATTACCCATAATAGAAAGCCAATGCCCAGCTAGTGCTTTTTAAATACAAAAGTTTGAGAGAAGAATAAATAAAAACCTTTAGTGAAAATAAAGCTATTTTGGGAGCAGTTGGAGATTCAAAGAAAAGCTGAGTGGAAGACTTAGATCATGCTCCCATAGCTTCCAATCCCTGTTCACGCATGGCCTCTGAACAACGCCACCAGAGGGCCCTTTTGTTCTGATCAACTGATACATCACTGTCACCCAAAACTAACAGTTTAGGATCCACTCTCAAGTTTGTACATTCTATGAATTCAGACACATACCAGATTTACAACGTCCTTCTGAAAAATTTTACCTCTCTAAGAACTCAAAAAAAAAAATGATTTTTGGTGATTTCTCTAGAAAGGAAAGAAAAAAGAGAACCTGCTGTATAAATTAAGAAATGGAGTGAAAACTTTCTAAAATTTCAGACTGAGAAGGATTAACATTGTTTCTATCATAACTATTATTACCCAAAAAGGGTCATCATGAGCTTTAAAGAATAAATCATTTTAACAAAAAAAAAAAAAAGAAAACAAGAATAAATTAGTTGACTGAGTTCTTGTTCTGAGTTGGATTTCTTAAGCATTTCCAGAAAAAAACAAAAGACTTTTAAATGTTATTAAAATTTGACATAAATCTGTATGTAGTTCATCTGTTTAATCTTCCAAACTTTGAGAATAAACAGACTTTTGAAGCATCATTTACAGGTTCTAGTTCTTCAATGAGTATTAGAATAATCTGGGACGATACTCAGATCTCACATGAATTTGACTACTATTTTTAACTCTTCACACGACACTAACATTCAGCCAGGGCTAAAATACATTAATTTACATTCTTACCTTTGGATTATTTATTCTATGTCTCCATATTTCAAGCCTTCCCGAAAGATTTCCTAGCAAGTGCAAGGCCCTGAATTTGATTCCCCAGCACTCGGGAAGCTGAAACAGCAAGATTGCCGTAAACCCAAGGCTAGCCTGGGCCACACAGTGAGTTCAGAATAAGCTTGGGCTACACAGCAAGACCTTGTTTCAAATTTTAAGAACCTGTTTCAACCTGCCCCCATATACTCAGAATTTTCTGGATAATTCTCATCCTGTTTTGTCATCTTCTCATTGAACCGCTTTTTACTTTTAATTTTTACTCATTTACTTTGAATTGTGTTCTATCCATTCCAAAACTTTCTTTATGACTTATCTACACTGCTAAATTATTCCCAGTGAAACATTATTGCAAGGCACACCACAGAAACCAAGTGAGAGAATATCTGAGGAGTAACTGGGTCTATAAATTACTAGGTGGCATTGACGATAGGGCTGCCTTCCTGACTAAGGAACTATCAGTAAATCAGGTTGACTTATGTGGAACTCCAATTTTAGAAATGCTTAGGCATACTGACTCCAGTCATAAACTCTGATGTCATCTGGCCTAAAACTGTTAAAATTCAAATGAACAGGAGAAGGATTTGTAACTTTGCCATGATATGTATATGCACAAAACACTCAAGATGGATGTCAACTTTATAGATTGCACTTATACATATCAATAAAATGGGAAAAAATTTAAAAATTCAAATGAACAATTCTGATAAAACAGATGCTCCATCTGATAGTTCTTCAGTTCCACTGGTATAGCTTGGAGTTACAACAAAAATAGTCAATAGTCAAATATGATTTTATGTCAGTTACTCAGACTTTGACATACTTTATCCTAAGAAAGCTGATTGATATAATGTTAAACTGAATGTCCTTTGAATGTACAAACATTTACTTTTCAGTACTCAGGTAAGGAATTTGAAATTTAACTTCACTTTTTCATTCTCACATTTTCTAGCCGTATGAATTTCATTCTTATAGTTCTTTTCTCATGTAGACTGCTGGGTGAGGCCATGTTAAAGAATCTCAACAAAGATATAGTAACATACAAAAATAAAAGGAATTTTTGGCCAATCTTCCCCATAAAGGGCTCTGCTGGACCCAGAGAAGAGGCATCAAGATGTGGCCACTGCAGCCCATTCTAGGGGTGGGAAACTGAGCTAGAGTGGTGATTTGAGTGAGGAATTGGGTCAGATGCAGGAGATTGAATATGTTAAATATCACATGGAAACCCAGAATGCAGGCATTCCATAGAACCAAATGGGTATGATAGTGACAGTTGTTGCGGGGGGGGGGGGGAGAGTCGGGGAGAACCAAAATCGGGAAGAGTGTAATGTTGGTGTGACATATATACAGGCACAAAATACTCAAGTTCATTGTCAACGTTATGTATTGCATATACGTAGAGATCTAGACATAATAGGGAAAAAGTTTTTAAAGAAAAACTGGCTCCCCTAAAGTGCCCATGTCCCACTTTTAGTCTCTGAGGGCAGGACCACCAGCCACTGCCCCCTGCATGCCTGTCTCAGTCAAGCCCACACTCCCTGCTGCTCCAGTTTCCGGGTGGGGTCCCTTCTCACACTTCCCCCAGCCAAGTTCAGGTCAGACCGTCTAACACTGTGTTCTCCTGTCAACCCTCCTGAGTGCCCTCGGTGACCCTGAACGATTGCTCTGCGCCTTCAGATCCTGGAAGGGTTTAGTCCATAATAGTACCCCTCTTGTCAGATGTTGCCTAATTAGCAGTGCCCGCAACCTGTCAGATCTGTGTCTCGTGATGTCAACAAATGAATTTGTGGATTTAAAAAAGGCAAGGTGTAGAGACAGTACCGAGTAAGAAATGTGAAAAGCCACTGTGGCTCTCCATCCAGGAGCTTCTATTGATGGGCTGGGTAAGGGGGCTGCCCCATACTAAGCCCCTTGGTTGTTAAACCAGGTTGCTAAGTTCTCCACCCTCCAGCAGCTGTCAAAGTCTCTACCCTTAAACAACTTTTGAGTTCATCCACTTTAAGATATTTCACCCTATCGTCTTTGAACTTCCTAACATTTAAGCCATCAATTGTCCCTGGAAGTAGTCAGCTACTGGCTGTCGTAAGCTACAACCAGCTGCTATTTCTGGAAATTTTCCATTAATATTGCTTTCCAGTAAATTCTCCATTTCTGGGGGATTCTTTTGTCCCTAACTGCTTATATGTCCACTGCCTCCAATCATACTCTCACGACAGTTGCTGGTGAAAGCTCTGAGTTTACTGGGTAATACAATGGGTTTCTTCTCTAATGCTCACTTTCCATGCAGGTGGAGTTACTCTTACACTGTATTCCCAAAAAGGGTTAAAAGCTGATATAAGTCAAAATTACTATACTGCCCAAACTGATACACATATTTGGTGCAATTTCTTTCAAAATACCCACAACTTTCTCCACGGAACTTGAGAAAACAAGATACTTAAATTCATATGGAACCAAAGGAGACCCAGAATAGCCAAATCAATCCTGAGTAACAAGTTTTCATAACCGGTGAGAGAGAGGAGTATAATTTCATTCTTCTATGTGTAAGCATCCTGTTTTACCAGTGCTGCTTACTGTAGAAGTTATCCTTAGCCCAATGTACATGCTTCCTACTGTTGTCAAAGATCAATCGGCCAAAAACGCTTGGGTCTTTTTCTCTCTATTGTGTTCTGTTGACCTATGCTACTGTTTTTTATATCAACACTAGACAGTTTATAATAGTTAAAACAGTTTTGTAGTATATTTTGAAGTCACATAGTATGATGCCGTCTGCTTTGTTTTAATCAACATTGCTTGAATCTTAAAGGTTTTTTGAGACAGTATTTAGAAATTTTTTTTTCCAGTTCTGTGAAACAAGTCAATGGTGTTTTGGTAGACTGCACTCAATTTATAGATTGATTTCAGCAATACGGGCATTTTAATATTATTGATTCTTACAATCCATAAACACAAGGTCTCTCCATTTTCCAGATCTTTTTCAGATTCATTCTTTAATGTTCTGTCGTTTTCATTTTAGAGATCTTTAATCTTTTGAATTTATTTTTTGCATCTTATTTTTGTGGCTGCAGAAAATTTTATAATTTCAGATAATTTTATATTCATATATACTAATGTTAAACTTTCATATTGATTTGTATCTTTAACTTTGTTGAATTTTTCTATTAATTCTAAGAGTTCTTTTGGTCCAGTCTTTAGGGCTTTTACCTTATCAAATGCATAAGTCATATCCCTCTTATATTTTCATATTTTGACACTTGTGTGCATTATTTTATAATTTTTAAAATAAAATTTGTGATGTAGCAACATTTAACATGTCATAAGTTACATACTCAAATGGTTCTATAATAAACATTAATATATTCATTACCTCATATAGTTACCAATTTTCCCCCATGGCAAGAGCAGCTATTATAATAGCTGAACAGAATACGGAGTATTTTATGTATACATTGTGGAATGATAAAAATATTAGATAAAAATATTAACATTTATAAATCTCAATCTGAATATCCTGATAATTCTCACTTTTTAATATTGTCTACAATCCATTAGTTACAATAGAGAACATTTTCCAAAAAAACTCTCCATTCACATTTTTCCTTCGCTTTTTCGCAAAGCCCTGTATGCTAAAAATTCTTCGTACATATTTGAAGACTAAATGGCACCTATATTTTCTAGAACTTCATCTAAACTCTTAGGTAAGGAGCATCTTGCAGTCACCATGCTTTTCAAGGATTTCCAATTTTTCCAATTCAATCCTTTATATTACTTTCAAAGGTAAACTTTAGCTATGCCTGTAATCCCAGCACTCTGGGAAGCTGAGGAAAGAGAATCTCAAGTTTGAACCCGAACTGAGCAATTGAATGACTCAGCAAGGCCCTTCCTCAACAATAATAAAAATGAGCTCAGTGTGAACACTCTGGGCTTGATCTCCAGCACCACAACAACAACAAAAAGGGAAATTCTAGCAAAGTGTTTCCAAGAATACATGCACTGAAATATCAGTACGTGCTAGGCATTGTATGTCAATGTTCCCATTTTTAGTTAGAAATCTCTGGTAGAACAGTTCTTTGAAGGCCAGTTACCTAAGCAGCAGTATTCTAGACTCCAGCTTCCCACAGCTGTGCTTGGTAGGGGTATTACACTTTCTACACGGAAGTTGATTGTCCAAACCAGACACCGTCAGTTCACCCAGCCAAGTGCCCCGGCTTAGTTGACGAACTACCACCAATAAGCATATCCATTAAAACCATTAAGGAAAACAACTTTATCTGGAAACACTCCTTTTCTGTAAATCTCATAAAATAGGCCCTCTGGCCTGCAGACAGCAGTGCGTACATGCTGACTTGTGCATTTCAAATCACTTACACTCCGATCCCAAAAAGCACCAGCGGGAGCGCAGCCGGCTTATTAACATAAAGCTTTCCTAGGTTACTTCACCTGTCTGTGGCATAAGCATTACGGAACCTCACTGCAAATGCACATGAGCCTAAGCAGGTGTTTTTCACTCAACCATTACTGCTGCTTAATGATCAAATTAACATTTCTAGCACGCTCAGGAAAATGGAGCAACTGAAATAAATCAAACCAGTCATCAGTTGGTAACCATAGAGACACATAGGACAAGCAGTGTCAGGGTTTTGGTTCTAAGGGTTCGTTCTTCAAGATCTTTGCTGTCCAGGAAACGTACATCATTTATGCCTGGAAGCAAACTGCAACTATGCACTGCAAACGACGGAAGCAGGTGACATCAGTCTACTGAGTTACATCCTCGGCCCATTTCTATTTTTGATTTTGAGACAGGGTCTCCGTAAGTTTCCCAAGTTGAGCTTTAACTTGTGATTCTCCTTCCTAAACTTCTCAGGATCCTCCGATTACAGGTGTGCGCCACCAGGAACAGCTGTGATGCAATTTTATCACATTATTTTTATTCAAACAATTGCTTGATTCACTATTTATCAACCCCTTAATAGAACTGTAGGAACTCAGACATGCCCACCGATTTAAAAATAAACTAGTTGCAGATAACAAATATTCCTTGACAGTACCGGTGGAGTTGGAATTTCAGATTTTGCTTCAAGGGATGTTAGTGTCCCACTATCAATGAAGTGGCCATTTGGAACCTCAGGGCTGTAAAATCTTCTCTCCAAAATGCTGAGATGACCATATAAGGTTAGTGGCTGAGGACACAGAATAAGCTACTGAGACCACAGCTCTTATTTGTGTGTGGCCTTGACCCTAGCTCTTCAGGTGTACTCCACAAAAGGATGCGTGTTCTCAAGGTCACTAGATCCGTAGGTAGAGGCACAGTATGCAGGAGGAGATCACTCAGGCCTCAAAGAAATTGTAAGATTATAGGGACTTAAACTGACAGAAACCTGAAGAATGTACAATGGGTGAGTGGATTCTAAATTTGTTAAACCAAGGATGGAATTTAATTCTGAAACATGCTGATAGAACTTCTCTGACAAAGACCCTGGATTTCATATGTTGGATTTAGCAGTTAGAGCTGTTCATACCCATTTGCCTGGTGGGACTGAGAGACCAGAATTCCCTGAGCATCCTGTAGAGAACAAAAGCCAAAGTGAAAAAGATGAGGGTGTGATAGCAAGTTTAAGCCAAGTCCCATGATCACCATATTCGAACTCCAAATATTTACTTATACAGGCAATAACTTAATCTCTGACTGTAGTTACTATCTTTCCTTGGCTTTTTAAATTGATTATTCACCTGCATGCTTATATCATGTGTGAAATCAATTCACTACACTGGACTTAATCCTCGTCTTTTATAATATACATGTAATAAACACTCTCATATCAATGGATGATATATTCACCCAACCTATATAAATGTACATAAACATAATGTATAATAAAATCCTTAATATTTTAGGTATAAATTCTAAAGCATACCTACACTGTAAAATTTCAAACCTGGAACTCAGAACAATCAGGTTTTTGCACCTGTAAGAGTCTCCATGAGTGAATGAGACAGTGGCAATGAAGAGGACTGGTGAGGCGCAGCGTACTGGTTAGGATGACATCTAGTGTGAGCACCAGGCTCTCCCACTGTCGGCACAGCTTTGCGGGACAGAGAACACATCTTTGTAAAACGAAAAGCAAGGCAATACAAAGTTTTCTTTCATGTACATTGCAATTGTGTCTGTGGAATAGTCAGTGTATGTTATAGGTCTAAGAAGAAAAAAAATTGCATTGATATACAAAATGAGTCAGGTTCTAGGCATAAATGACTATAAAATGGATTTTACTCATGTAAATGATCATAGAATATTCAGGAATTACACAGTACAGCATATGGGAGAAATCATAACGTTGCCTTGATCACTGACATCTTAGTTCTAGACATGACATCAAACAGCAGTAAGAGCTCTCTATTACGGTGACAACCCAAAATGCCCCCACAAATTTTTACAATGTCTGGTGGGTCAAAATAGCACTGATGACAACTATTGATCTAACACATCTTGATCAGCTGTCTATGTGACCCAGATTCCCTGGAAAACTGCCTGAACCATTCCTTTGATTGAGCTATAAAATCCTTAAAATTAATGTAATTGAGAGTTGGAAAATAACCTTCCATGTGTGTTTTATAATTCATGACAATTTCCTGTCTCTAATGTAGGGCATAAAAGTGAAATAAAATTTATAGGTCTAAGGACCCTTATTAACTCTTTTACAAGTGAGTCAAACATAAAGTGCTAATTAACAGTAGGTTCTAATGGGGAAGTTTCTTTTTCACCTGACTCTCACCTTGAAAAACATCTAGTATTCTATTTACCACCTGAACGTCTATCCCAATCTACCTGCTTGAAATCTTCAATTGCTTCTCGCGGCACTTGTAAACTTAATTAAATTTTTTGCTATGAAGCAGATCTGCCCTTTAAAGCAATGCACTCCTTTCAACTAATCTGATTTTCATATGAAAAAGTGCTTAGAAGACTTCTTTCTTTGTTCTCATGTCTAAGAAGCAAAGACTATTTTCCTGCAAATGAGTAAAATAATATATACTTTTACAAATTCTAGCTTCCTATGACTGGCAACTGACAACATCAGTTTGCAGTAGAAGAGGAAACCCTACAAACAAGCAGCTACTCTGCTACAGCCACCTAGCAGGTGGACTTGTGGTTGGCTGTGGTTGTTCTTACTGTCGGTGGTGTTACTGTCGGTGGTGTTTTTCTTTCTTTGTTCCTATTTTCTTTTTTCCTTTAGTATTGGAGATTGAACCCAAGGCCTTCACCCTGCCCTATTTTTTGGCTTTTTTTCTTCTTCCCCCGAGACTAGGTCTCCACCAGCCTGGCTTGAATTTGCAACCCTCCTGCTTCTGCTACTCAGAGTGCTGTGATTATAGCCATGTGCCATGATGCCAGGCTGTAGCCATATCCCAATCCTCCAAGATGCCAAAGCTGACCTTGCCCAGTCTCCAAAACTAGCCATCAAGTGTGCGCATCCTCATGGTGCCGACATACACAGACAGCTCTACAAGTTAAAGGCCGGAAGTTATTGACCTCTCTCTTTACCTTATTCCATCCTTCCAATATTCAATTCACAAAGTCTTAGCAATTTTACCTGCTACAAAGCTTTAAGAAATACCCACACCATTGTTGGCAGCAGCAGCCTTTTTCAAACTGTCATCTCTACGGGGTGGGCTGTCAGATACTTCATTCCCATCTGCACTACTTCCCCATTGCCTACCTACAACATTTCCAAGATTGTCGTGTCATATTATCTTTCTGCCTAAAATTCTTTAACATTTAAGAGTTAAGAAAAAACAGACTACAGAATCTGCATTAGCAGCCTTCACCCGCCCCTCTGGCCCAACCCCGGGACACACCTCAGCTTGCTACCTTCGCTTACCGAGCACTGCCTGGCTTCAGTTTCCCATTCTATTTAGTCCTTTTTCACCACGGTGACTCAACACCCAACATCCAACCTCAGGGAGGGAACGCTTATTCTAGACTACAGTTTCAGAGGTGGGCAGCTAGGAAATGGTGGAATCACGCAGCTGGGCCAGAGCTCCTCACAACATAGCCGAATAGAGAGCAGTCTGGGAAGAAGGGCAGAACCAGCACACGCCCCTCCAGGCCAAGGCCCAAGATCCACCCCTTCCAGCCAGGCTCTAGCCTCCAAACAGTACACGGTAGCCATAAGTACATGAGGCTTAGGGGGCACTCTAGATCCGAACCACAGCAGCGCCTTTCCTCTAAATATTTCGCACCTCGTTGTTTCTGCCTGGAATTCTCTTCCTTATCTAGGAAAACAATATAATGAAAATACAGACGATAAGAGCCCCGAAACAGACAGTGCGGGTTTGGTGTGCTATTTATTAGCTGGATGACTTCAGATTTCCTGAGAACCACAGGTTCACTATCCGTAGAAGCGGGATAATGAGCGTCTATATTAGAGTTATTCTGAAAGCGTAGATATTGAACATGTGTGAACTAGGTAGAGAACATCTGTCAGGTGCCTAGAGCAAGCCCTCAATATTGTGCATGTCATCGCTTCCCTCTTCAAGTTAACCCCTTCTATCTTCCAAGTCTTGGCTGAAACACTACCTCCTAACAGACCAATGTCCTAATGCCCCAACACTACCAGGAAAATTTTGTTCCAGAGTCTCTTAGTAGTGTCAATCTTTCATTCCCAGAGCTTCTCACAGATTCAGTTTTAAATTGATTTTTGCTAGTGTCTAACAGTACACTAGATATAAAATCAGACAAGTTACCATTATTTTGTCTAAAATTATATTCAATACAATCCCCAGCACCTGCTAGCACTCAATCAATATTTACTGAGTAAATGAGCATGCTTGCCTTGTCCTCCCATTTATCAAAGTCATTTCATGTCTATTTTATTTAGTGGTCTCCCCAAAATCCCAGGTGGGCTTAATTCCTCCAGTCTGTTCTCCCATCCCTGCATTTCTTTTAGAATAATCACCGCCAGCTCACCGTATCAACTTACGTTTTATCTATAGCTGTGTTCTCCTATCTTTCCATGCCTTTCTTCAATTGCCTTGTTTCTAAAACATAAATCTGATATACCCAAATCTCATGTATTCAAAGCTCTCTGATGATACCTCGGAGGGTAAAGTCAACTTCCTTTGCTTGATAAAAACATAATTCACGTGATCCCAGCCAATTCTTTCCTAGCCTCCTGTGTTAGATACTCCTAACCCATATCAGATTTAGATAGGAGTTTCCTCGTGCCAAGCAGAGAACACCAGCAGTCTTGAGGAAGAAATGTTTCCATCACATTTCAGCCAGGGGAAAATGAATATTAACAAGCCCCCAGGTGTGTACTTATGTACACGTACACACACAAACACACTCAAAATTTAAAAAGCAAGGTTACTTCATTTAGTTTTTGTATCCAAATTGAAATCTTAACTCTTTCCCATGAGTGACTCCCTAACAAAACCAGTGTTCTTTCTAAATTTTCTAACACTGATATGTGCAATGTCTGTGTGCATGCACTGGTGTTTGTGAATCTGACAACTATGGAAAAGCCACTGTTTCCCATGGTACCTCAGCACAGCAGAAGGCACTGCTATTTTCAGTCCTTTCCCTCCCCCCAAGCCTTGCCTTTTGACATGTAGCTTTGGCGGTCCACCCAGCAGAGACTGATATGGGTCTCCACACAGGACTGTGGGTTTAATCACACAGCCTTTTCTGACCAGTTATATGACTGAAAGTGATGATCTGACAGCTTAGAACTCAGATCTTCGGAGAATTTATCATCTCCTCTGCTCGTCACCTGACAATAAAACACCCCAGCTAGCCCACCCACTGCACCTAGGAGGGTAGAAGAAGTGGAGACGCTGGAAACCAGCCCAAACTGAAGCTAGGACGATGCCCTAGCTGACCCAACTGGTAAGCCACTAAGTTTCATAGCAGATTGTTACACTGTGTTGTGACAAGAGTTAAATGATAAGCATGGCCACGTGAGCAATTTCATGGAAATTTTTTAAAATGTCAATGTAATTTTAAATTTATGATTTAGTTCTCAAAGGTCCAGTCTTTTTTGCAATTTGAGCAAGTAAACTTTTTTCTCCTAAATACTTTTAACATTGAGTCATCCTTGAAAAGAAAAATCTATGAAACTACATTCAAAAAGGTTTTGTTTTTACCCCTGGAGGAATGGGTCTATTTCTGAGCCGAGCTTTTACTCACCTAGAATGAGTGCCCTCCTAGGACTCTTCGCAGGCTGCGGCTCTACAATTTCATCCAACAATCTCAGACCACACGCACCCAGAAGCAACTGCCAGGCCTTTTCCCTCTCTGACATTTCACTGTACCCAGAAATTCCTCTTCCATTCAGCTGACACAACACTTGACAATATAAGATGCAAAAGTAACACACCAACAAGCGGAGACTTTCCTGTGATGTCATTTCTCACGTACGCAGAAAGAAGGGAAGAAAGAATTGTAGCGTAGCAATCACAGAGGCCTAAGTTTCAGGACAAGGTATGTAGTTCAACATATGAGTAACCACAGCTACTCAGAAAGCAGAGACATAAGATTAGCAAATTCAAAGAGAAACTGCTCAATGTAGTGAGACCCAGTATCAAAAAAAAATTTTTAAGGGCTGAAAATGTAGCTTAGTAGCAAGGCATGAGGCCTTGGATTTAATATCTAGCACCTCTGAAGTGGGGCACGGGCACAGGCACACATAGGCACACAGATACTACATTAAAAAAAACAAATTCAAGTGGTCCAATGAAGGTACCTAACCCAAGGCTGGCCATGAGAAGGCGTCTCATCCAGATGGAAAGGACTGGCACTAGAAACTCCTGGGTTCAGCCACTACCTAGACGCTGCCTCAGAGAAGCATGGCTTCAGTAGTCAAGAGGTCAGAGAGGCTGGAGGCCATCAGTTAACTCTGCTTTCCACAGCAGGTTATTTTGAAAAAGTTCTGAGCACTTATCTTCACAGCGTTGTGCCCTGGGGCCGAGACCCCCTGCATTACAGAGCCCTGTGGGTTCCTCCACTTCCCACCTCCGCTGAGACTGAGGACAGCAGCAGGGAGGAGATGCGAACTCCCTGGGCCGCTCTCAATCTGCTCTGTGTCGCGCAGGAGGGGCAGGGGTGTGAGCGCGTGAGGGCAGTTGGTTGTTCCTGCAGGTGCTTTAGAATCAGCCCCTCCACTAGCCCAGTGGCGCCTGCCCTGATTCCATACCCAGAGCAGAGCGCCACTGTCGTACTGCAGCCCGTGACTTCCACGAAGGAGCACCACTTTCCGGAAGGAAACACGGGGAGAAGGGGCTGAGCAGGCCTTCTCCTGCCTGGGCTTGCCCTCCCCTGGCATCCTCACCCCACCCCGCACCCCTCTCCTCTGCACCAGCTCCGTCCAAGCCAACCTCCCTAAGGACTTCTTGTTTTATTGCTTCCTTAGCTCCTGAAATTCCCACTTCCCTCACTTCTACACGCAGGGCTGATCTTCATGCGGAGCCAGCTGCCCGCGTTCTCTTACGCTCTGGGCAACAGCCATATGAAAGTTGCAAAGAGAAACACTTGTCTTACTCAGAATCAAAGGCACCCATCTGATGTACGGCTGGACCATAAGGGGCCATAACTGGCAGTACTGGAGGGAGTTAGGGGGGAGCCTAAGTCCCAACCACCCCCGGGGTTCAGGTGGACCTGATGAACTAGGGAAATACAATTTCCAGGAGTTTATTTTCACGAAAGACTCAAAATCTCACTGGAGACAAGTAAGGGAATACAGGCAACTCGGCTTCATGGTAATGGGAAGAATTTGGTGCCTCTCCAGCAGAGTAAAGTAGGAGAAGTAGGTGTTACATACCTGCTCTGTACCCAGATCCTGTGATCTTTTATTATAGGATGAAAGGGAAACTGTGACCCTACAGAGTTCCAGGGCATCTACATCCACAAATGATGCAACTTCGAGTACAACAGGCAGGGGTGTGGACAACACTTCGGCAAGATCAGAGACAGGAAAAACTGAAGTTCTGCAGTCATTTGAACTAGGCACTCCTATGGTAGATGGCCTGAGGTCTAATGGAAGGAAAAGGCAGACGACCTCGTCAACTGTACTTTTAGGTTTCCAAGACCACGTGGGACACTGTTGCCACCATCCTAGCCCAGACTCTAGAAGTTCCTAGGGAATTACGTAAGGGATCAGGATCTGCAGGAATAGATAAGGAAGGGCCCAGCAAAGGAAGATAAAGGTGTATAATTTCATGATATTTAAATAATGCTACTGGGAAACACGAGGGATTAAGTACAGGCAAAAAATGGGTTTCAGAAAGGAAGATTTTGGTGGCTAAATATATTATGCCAATGAACACCAACCTGAAAGCATTGTAAAACACTGAAGTGCTTAAATATAAAATTTTGAAAGGAATCCAGCCAGACTCCTACGATTGGATCATGGTGCCTCCTTTCATATGTGATTCAGTGGGTTTTGGGTTTTTTTTTTTTTCTTCCTATCACAAGCAAAATACTGTGTGTTAAGATACAAGAGAGGCTGAGGCCAAAGACAAGCTCGTGGCCATCCAAAGCAGGCCAATTGGAGCAGGAGGGACATATTTTCAGGCTGTGAAGAAAAGGCTTTACTGGAAACTCAGATGGGGAAAGAAAGATAGGATAAAGCTTCTGTTAGCCAGAAGGAGACCCAGAAATGTGCGTTTCTCATGTAGCTCACTGTCTAGGGCATTTTATTATATAGCTGGGTAAGGGCCTGTGCAACACTAAACAGTTTGTAGGTTGGTACTTGGCAAAGCTATCACTGTAACTGCAGACCCAATCAAGCAGGCCATCCAGTCTTTCAACATTTTTATTACACAAAAGATGAATTATAGAACTGAGTGAGGGGTTTCAGGTTATAGATCTCAGCATTCTAAGCTTGTGTGGGAACTTGCTAAGTTCTTCCTGAGAGTTGCTCAGCAGTTCCTGTTGTTTTCAGTGCTTTTATCACCAGCCAGGTGATAAAACAGTAAGCAGAACCTGTGATCTGAGCATCTCCATGGCTACTGGCCTCTACCTCTCTCAAGTGAAAGTCTCCAGTTGATTTGAGAATCCTGGTTTTATGCCATTTTCAAAATAAATCAACTATTCTGTAGGTGCTATTCTCTGGGTGTAGTTCAAAGTGCCGCTGAGAAGTCAAATTCTAGTAGGTTCCTTAAACACTACACTTGGGCAGTGTAGAATCCTCTGTACAAAATAGTTTTTTATTCCTTTTAGAACAGAATGAGAGAAAACAAAAAGACTGACAAGGGCAAAAGGTCATTAGGTGACACGAAGGTGCAAATACATTCTGACCCTGATCAAATCTAATTAGACTTCCTCCAAAGATTAAGTCAAAAATTCACGTAATTATTGACTACCACACACATATACTAACACAATGAGAAATAACCGAAAATTTTTATCTATTAGATTTTCTTCAAAGCCTATTTTATATAGAATTTGTATTATCTGACTATAGGATTGCTAGTGACAATAACAAAAAATAAAGTATGGATACAGAGTTTTGAGGCACTCCACTATTTTCATACTTCAAGTGCTTCAATGCATGATTTATTTGGCATAAGTTCAAGTTGATATTTTCATTTTAATCACAATGAAAATTTTCATAACAATGTACTAATATAATTGTGTAAATAACAGCAAGATATAGTTAAGTGCATTTACCACACAAAAAAAAATCAAGAATTTGTTTTTAAATGCTGTTGGTAGAACTCTAATTTTTATTAAAACACAGAACACGTATTTATCAATTTTAGTCATGCTTATCTGTAAGCAGGCCTAAAATAGCTCAAGCCAGAAAGTTAGTTTATTTTATACTTTGGCTGATTCATAGTTTATCAGGTTACTAACAAATCTATTAAATATGTACACACACTCATACAACTTTCTTTGCAGGTACCAATTTAGACAGGGTCCCTAGTCAAGGTAACATTAGGATTCAAAGTGTCTCCTATCTGTTGGTTACTAGTAAAACTTAGTAGACTAACCACAAATACAAGTAATTCTAACTAAATTCACAACTAAATTCACATTTTCAACTGTACTTAAGTACATTTACAATTAAACAAAAAAACTACTGAAAGCAATAAAGACACATCTTAGACTAGCTGACAGTTTGAAAAATGCTGAAACTTTTCAAATAAGCTCATTCTTAATTTGAAACAGGCTAGAGGGTTGTATTGTCATACCATTGGCTATGTCCCCAGAACTGTTATAGTTTCTAAGGTTTTTGCATATTTTGATATCTACTTTCTTCATAGCTTTGTGAATTAGAGATCTTGGCTCTATTTCAGCACAATATCTTATAATTTAAAAAGCTGTCTTGTCTTAATTATAAAAAAGATCCTGTACTGCAGCTATTGTCCCTCACTTTCTCCTGCTGTGGCTACCATCACAGCTACAACACTAAACACCCAGCCTCAAAGCCCACATGATGAAGATGATGGCATTACTTGGAATTGCTCAATAGATTTACTTCTTCACAAATTTTAAGGAAATTTTGTCCGCTACTCTAGTTTGAGAAGAAATTGCCAATTAGATTCCTGGCTGGTGATAAAAGCATGATAGGATACCCAAACACTAAATATTCCAATTATTAATGCTCCAGTTTAAGAGGATTAAGACAGAGTAGCAGAATCAGATTTATTCATCCATATAGACAAAGGAAATCATGTAATCAGTTACGCCTGATCCACTTTATTTTTATAGGTGATGAAATTGAGGCTAAGACATATGCCTGAATTTGCGCAGGCACCAAGGATTACAGCATGGTGTGAAGGGGCTTGGGGTGATCTCTGCTCATGGTAGCCACCCTGGTGTACCCATCTCACAACGCTCAACGACTCCGTTTGCTCCACTAGCAATATGTAATCTCAAGGTGACTTTTCTGGCCTCAAAACCAGAGGCTTTGCAAGTACAAAAGTATACCTCAGCTCCCCCAACAGCCTTTTAAAATGGTTCCCATGAGGCATCTGTGTCTGATTGGCTTTGAACAAACACTACTACTGAACCCAAAACCAAAAGAAAGTTTCTAGTGCAAGGTTAGGAAGCTTGGGTGCCAAAGTCAAGAGGTTGGAACCTCAGGAAAGACCTAATAATGCAGAGGAGCGTTCATCCTGGGGGGATGGAAGGAATGTTTAAGTGGAGAAGTGTCGTCACCATTAAACAAAGAATTGTCTCTTATTTAAAGCTCTTGGTTCTGATTCACTCCGGTGGTGAGTAATGTGTCTTCTGCTGGGAGGATGATTGGCACGCAAATGTAGACACCTGGCACTGGTTGTCAGCTTGCCCCTGCCCATCAGAGTATAAACAATGTTGCCTGGCAAAGCTGAGAAGCAGGGAAAAATAAATAGGGGAGTGTTTTAAAGTTAAATCCTGAGGTGACCAAAACACTCATTAGTATCTCCAAATACTGTACACAGAATAACTAATTTTCAAAATAAGCAACGTGATTCAACTGCTTTTTTTTTTTCCAAGAAGGGCCAAGCTTGGAAATTAGCAGAGGATATGCCTGGAAAAATGGCTTTGGTTTTGCCTCTAACACACACCTTATAAAAGTAGACAGCAAATGAATGTTTTGGGTCATTCTGGATATGGCTTCTATCATAGTGAGAGTCACAAGAACGTAAGAGTTAAGAAAGCTAAAATACTCACTAGCTGAAGACCACCAAGTATTATCAAAAGAGACAGTCTTTTCATTCTTTAAAAAAAAAAAAATCTAAGATTGGTTCATGGACAAGATGCTCTATGGTTACATTTTCCATATTTTAGTGGAGAAAATTTTAATGCAATAGGATTCAAGTACATAATCAAACACAAATAAATATTTCAGAAAGAATAAGTATACAATAAACATACAAAGTTTGATCTGTTAATAACACAAAATGCAATTTTTAAAAATAACCAAATTAACAGATTAAAAAGAATTTAATGCCCAATACTGCTAATAGAACATAGACAATTTTCTGTTGTTAATACAAATTCTATCTGAAAGAAAATATCTGAACTTGAAATTGCATCTAGTCTTTTAAAAAGTGATTCTATTAATAAGTATTTAGCCCAAAGAAATTGTTTTCATATAAGGTCTTGTGTGAAATTGCTTATACTGGCCTTAAACATTGAAAACATCAAAACTTAAATGTCAATGTACAGTGAGATTTCCAGAATAAAATATAAAAAATTCTCAAACATATAAAGCTTAGAAAATTTTAAAATATCTACATTAGAAGATTGTCCAAATTCTATAATATGCATGATGAAGCAAAATTCTGGAGAAAAAGTGATTTCATTTAAAACAATACCTGCTACAAGCAATTTTGAGGTAGATTTTTGGAAGTCAAGAGTTTTATCCCATTAAGAGGGTCTCTGGCTTCACTCACAATAGAGTCACAAGTGTCCATCTCTCTCTACGTGGCACTTCAACCTATCTCTAGATGCTGATAAGCCACATGGAAGCTTGACGCTGAGTCCAGCATCTTTCATGAGCGCTAACTCCCTGGCCACTCGGATAAACTCTGCAAACCCTCCATGAGCTAAAAGCCATATATAGACAATTCTCTTCATTGTATTAATGTGGGACTCTTCTTTGTTCCATATGAGACTTCTCTTAACATGGGCTATATTAAAAAAATTACTTTCAGTTCTACAAATTTTTTAAATATCTTCATGAAAGACTTTTCCATCGAAATTCTGCTTTATTACTTGAAAGCCGTAATTTGAACAATGTTGAACATGAAGAAGGCATCAATGACTTAAAAACACACACACACGTGTGTGTGTGTGTGTGTGTGTGTGTGTGTACGTAGTTCCAAGTTCTACAAATCTTATATCCAACTGAAAACAGACACACATCTCTCAGGGTTAAATTGCCTTTCTCTATACTGTTCAGTTACTCTGTTCCTTCAAGTTAGAAACCTTAACTTTCTTGCCCCGCTAGAGGGCTCCTAACACTAACAGGAATCTTTCATTTCCACCACACCTTGGCATAGACTCTAAAATGCAAGCCAATTCATCTGGCAATACCAAGTAGCACAGGTAGGCTCAACATCTCTAAAGAACTCTTATGGAAACAGCGAGTATTTTCCTTCATTTTCAATTCATTGATAAGCACGGACAAGATATCATGTACCACTGTGTATCAGCACAGCTGGTAGTAAACAACAAAAAATAACCAACGGGTGCCTAAGTCTAAAACAACGAAATCTGGGGCCTGGAGGAATGGCGCAGTAATTAAAGCATTTGCCTAGCATGCGCAAGGCCCCGAGTTTGATTCCCCAGCATGACATAAAGCAAGGCATGGTGGCACACACCTATAGTCCCAGCACTCAGGAGGCTGTGGCAGGAGGACTGTCATGAGTCCAAGACTAGCCTGGCCTATGTAGTGAGTTCAGAACGAGCCGGGCTACAGAAGGAAAACCTGACTCAGAAAGAAAGAAACAAACCAACAATGAAATCCATGATTTATCCTAAATACATCTATACAGTGAATCCAAATATGTAGTGCAATGAAAGCCAGTCATGTGACACCTTTTATTACTTGTGTTTGTTTCTGCTCAGGCAGATACTGTGACCTGTGTTACAGCCGATCTCATGCAAGAAGCCAAGTTCTAAGTGAATTTTACCATATTAGAAAATAAAATACATTGACTGTAGATGACACACGCTTACAGATCGAAAGCCACTTAAAACCAAGACTTGTTACCTGAATTGTTTTTAGTATAACATTCAAAACAAATTTCTCCAAAACATCAACATATCTTAAAAGACTTTTAGAAACTTGTCAAAAACATATAGCAAGGTGGAACCAAAAAAATAATAAAGTCCTTTCCATAACAGCCCGTAATGTCTACGGTTAGTCTGAACTGCTGAGATGCGGCAACATGCGGAGAGCGAAGCGTCCCTCTCCTGCGTTCTTCCCTATCACGCACAAAAGCACTTTCTTCACTACAACTGGAGGCTTGTTTACTCGCCTTCCTGCCTCAAAATTACTGCTCTCCCCTATTAATGGTCTGACTGTAGACTCTAGTCGTACAGATACAGGAAACTGCTTTCCTTCCGAGGGAGAAAAAATGTTGTCAAGAAAACGTTTTCACTATAGCTCGAGCTAAAACCTGAGGTGGAAACAAAAAGTAAGCTGGGAACAACAGAAGAGTGACGCAGGGGGGAAACCGGAGAAGGAGGGTTAATTAGAATCCAAACAAAATTCCCTGAAGGAAAGGGGAGGCTGGGAAACAGTAGAATGGAGCAGGGTACACCCACTACCGAAGACCAAGTCAGGTAAAACGAAGCCCAGGGCAGCAGGCAGGCACAGCGGCCTGCCCTTGCTTGGGGGCAGATTACTTCCCTGCTCTAACTGGCAGTGCTCCACAGGACAGGGAAGCGGAACTCGCCACAGAACAGCAGGCCACGGGGACGACTGGAAGGCCTCCAGAAGCTCCTTCAACCACACTGTCCAGGGTCCAGTTTTAATGCAGCCGACCCATACTCCTCTTCCTCTGGAGCCTCTGCGTGTGCAGTTCCATGGGAAGCTCTTCTAGAATGTTTCGTTTCTCTGATGAAAATTTAGGGTCATGCCATTTACTGTTCCCCTGCTTGCGATTTTTCTGAGGCTGTTTGAAGATGCTTCTTCCTTTCCTTGGCTTTTTGAAAGTTGAGTTACAATTGTATCTAAGTGGACTTCCTGCATTTGTTTCTGCTTGGAGTATACTGAGTAGTTAAACGTATACATCAATGCCTTCTTGGGTCTGGAGCATGACCTCTATCCCAGGGTCTCAGATCTAGCTACGTAGCACTGGGGAGAGGAAGGGAACCGAAGTCATGCCATGTGACACAACTCTCACGTGCCCCTGACCCAGCCTCATGGTCTCAGTATTTTTCTCTGAGTCTGGTAGCTAGAAGAATTCATATGAAAAGAAACCTTAGCTTTCCAGCAAGGCTTAAGAAGAAAATATTGTTTTATTTTTGCTGCCCCTTATGCAAAATCAGGCATTATTAGTAAGTCAAAAAAATTAATTACAAGAAAGAAAAATCCAAGTAAGAAAAAGCCTTATTTATAGGCAATATGAACCTTCACATAAAAGACTTAAAACTCCAGCTTAAGAGTCTTAGATCTGAGCAACTCAGCAAAGTGGTAGGGTAACAAAGTCAACATACAAAACCCAACAGCTTTTCTACATACTGAGAATGCACTTGCAGAGAAATAAATCAGGAAAAATAGTTCTATTTGCAAGAGCTTAAAAACTAAAAGCCTGGAGAGGGAGTCCTAACTCAGGGATTAGAGAAGTTTCCTAGAAAGGGAAAGGTCCTACGTTCATCCCCCAGCACCACATGAGCTGGGCGTGGTGATGAACGCCTGGAATCTCAACACTTGGGAGTCTGAGGCATACAGATTGCTGTGAAGTCAAGGCCAGCTGATCTACACAGTAAGTTCAGGATCAGCCTGGACTACAGATTAAGACCCAGTCTCCAGAAGGAAAAAGAGAAAGGAAAGGACAGGACAAACAGGACAGGACAGGAAAGAACCTAGGGATCCATCTAACAAGGCAGAGAGACAATTCACCATGATGACCCTATGACAACTGTACAACACTGAAGAAACCAAAGATACTACCAATAGTATTCCTTTAAGAAAAATATCTGAAATTCATATGGAAATACAAAATACCAGAATAGCAGAATCAATTCTGACAAAAGAGCAATGTTTGAGGTAACCCAATAACCAATTTTAAAACATATTGTGTCCCCATAGCAACAAAAACCACTATGGAACTAGTATGGTACGAATATAAAAACAGGTATATGGATAGAAGCAATAAAACAGAGGACACAGGAATAATAAACACTCAACTGCAGATATATAATTTTTGACATAGGAACCACAATCATACACTGGGGGAAAAGAAAGCCCATTTAACAAAAGGTGCTGAGAAAACTGGATGTCAATATGCAGACAACTAAAACTTGATCTCTCTCTCTCTCCCACTACAAGTATGAATCCAAAATGAATCAAAGAACTAAGTGTAAGATTGGAATCTTTGCAACTACAAGAAAACACAAAGGAAATACTGTAAAACACAAGCACGAGAAATGACTTCAAGAATAGCTTCCAATATCCCAGGAAATAGTAGCAAGAAATCACAAAATGAGATTGCACTAAATTGAAAAGCATCTGCTCAGCAAAGGAAATAATGTAGTGGAAAATACACCCGACGGAATGGAGAAAGTCTTTGCCAGCTACTTGACAGAGAATTAATATTCAGAATATAGGAAGAACTCAAAACATTTTTAAAAATCAGTAGTGAAAAGAGAAACTGAACATATACTTCTCCAAAGAAGAAAAGGTCAGTAAGTATATGAAAAAATTTTCAGTGCATTTGACCACAAGAAAAATGCAAATTCCAACTACCCTGGGACTTCATCTTACCCAGGTCAGAACGGGGAACACACAAAAAAATAATAAATGTTGGCAGTGATGCAGAGAAAAGGAGACCCACACACTGTTGTTAGGAATGTAACTTAGCATATAGTCAGTATGGGAAGCAACATGGAGCTTCCCTTGAAACTAAAAATGTCCTATTATTCAATTAGACCACTCAGTACATACCTAAAGCCATTCAAGTACACAGTAGGGGTACCTGTGGTCTTACTTATTCTGTTGCTGCAGGACAAAATTCCTGGCATGCACAAATTAGAAGAGAAAGGGTTTATTTTAGCTCACAGCTTCAGGTCACAGTCCACCAATGGCAGCCAGCAACAGTGAAATAATATGGTGGAATTGAAGGTGGTCACTCCTCCTGGCATTGCCAACAGGAAGCCAAGTCTCAGCAGGAAGGGAGAAAGCAGCACACACCCATTAAGGTCCCATCCCAGTGATCCCCGCTTCCGGGTTCAGCCTCGGTGTTCCACTCCTTCACATTTAAGCTCCTCGTCCACCACATACCTGTCATCTATAATCTACCACATGCCTGCCAAACACACTTACCATCTACCAAATGCCCACAATCCACCTTTGCAGCCCAGGCCATCTAAAAGCACATAGTTTCAGAGAAAATCCACAGCACCCAAATCCATGAGGCTTTGGGGGACATTCCAACTGCAAATCACAACACACGCCTACCCCAGTTTACCTCAGTACAGTTCACAATGGCCAAGTTACAGAACCAGCCTACGTGCCCAAACAAAGGAGTGTGGTATAGTGCACACGATGGAGTGGAATTGATCCATCATAACAGGATCTCATCATGCACAGGAAATGAGTGTAACTGGAGCTCGTCATTGTCATCGAGACAACCAGAAAGGCAATGTTTTTCTCTCATATGTGTAATCTGGGGGATGGGGGGATGGAAAACGAGAAACGACATTGCTAGATTAGGAGGAAGGGGATTGGAGATGGGAAGGGGAGGGTTCACAGGAGAATGAATAAGATCAAAAGAGGTTATATGCATATATGAAGATATCAACCACACAACCCAATATTTAGCATAATTAATATGCACTAGTGAAAAGGAATTTTTAAAATTTTGTGCCTTCAACCATTATTGCATAGTTTGCAAAGAAACCCCATGTATGTGTTGCTCCCATTCCTTGGTTCTCGCTTCCTTTAAGCCTTTCCAAGAAATACTTCGGAACTCTGTTAACTTGTCCTTTCGCTTTAACTCATTTTTATCCCTTAGCTTCCAGAGAGCATTTCACTCGTACTTTCCATTATAAATGAAAAAAGGTGAATCAAGAAAAATGAGTAAGTCATAATATCAGTTTCAATAAACGACTTGTGAAGTCACTCAGTGTTTTCTTCTTAATGTGACATAATCAGTGTATTCCAAGGCCACTTCTGTCATACCCGCTCCTGAGTGTTACTGAACCCATACAACCGGCTTCCCACTCCATTTAACTAATGTTTCTTACTGGTTACAGTAGAACATGCTCTTACATACAGTATGGTGGAAGGAGAAGGCATAAGTGAAATTAAAAGGATAAATTTGTTGAAATTCACAGAACCCTGTTATTTTCCATAAAGACTATTGTTATCAGTTTCCATCAAATTGAGCCTGAAATCCTGAGTCTCGGCTGTGGCTTTATTTACAATTGTATTAAATAGGTTCAATGGTCCTATATAGCTTTATATAATGTTATCATTAATTACATTTAATTAAGTAAGCAGTTAAGATGAAAGGTGCTGAAAACATGAACACCAAGAGCTGTTGCGTAATTTTTAATAAGATTTTTAAGTACCCACAAACATAGCAGTAGGGCTCCCACTCCCGAGGTGTTTATCTTAAAGACAGAAGCTTCCGCTCACACATGGCACCAGCTAGCTTTTATTGTGTCCATCTTCTGTATTTTTTAATTATTTGAATTCAATAACCACCTGCTCTCCCTTGCAGAAGTGGGTAAAATGTCAAGGAAGAAAATGCTACACTGGAACCAATAAGATCTTAGAGTCATGGGTAAAATTGTTTCAGGTTTTTCCTCTCTCATTATCACTGATTAATCAAAAGCAAACTCTCAACATATTTAATAGGATTCCTGCTGAATAAAACATCTTTCCAATCAGTGAGACCCCTTGACCTTCAAGACAAAAATCCCAGAACGGCTGAAATGGATGCCAAATGAAAAACTTATCCTCAATGAACAGAATAAATTCACCAAAATGAAACTGAACCTAATAGATGTAAGCACATGCGCAGAAAAGTGCATACCCTTCATACTCACAACGCCAAACCCCACCCTAATCCTCCCCATCAGCGCTGAGCCACCACCAAGCTGATCTGGGTCGATGGCACCATCTAGTGGCTTCCAGAAGGGACTCCCCAAAGGTGCCGCCTCAGGGGATCACGTGATGCTCACTTGGCGCTTTTCTATCATTACATCTAACTCTTACTTCAGGCAATAATTTATGTTTGGGACCAAGAAAGTGCTCAGAATTTAAAATAATCCTTACTGCGTTATGTTGTGTGTCTTGCTTTGGTACTAAGGTAAAACATTCATGCATAAGCTTTCTGAATATACAATAGGCTTACAATAAAATTACAAAAAAATTTTTTTAAGATTTTGCAGGAATTTTTTGTAAGAATTTGTATTGTTTTAAAACTTTAGTTTAAAAATCATGAATAAATTCACCACCCTAAGTAGCCATTGATGGACTTATTAAGATGGAATTTTAATATGTACATGTAATTTCTTTTTTCATTTAACAAACTATAATAAAGGATTTTTTAAAAAATAAAAATGCAAAGATGATAAGTACTGGATAAAACGGCACAACAACAGAAAACAGATCGTGAGAGGAAACGCTCTTAATGACCCTAGGCAGGGATACCCTCAGTCAACAATGGAAAAAATCGGTAACATTATTTGCTCTGTAAGTTTCAGTGATTTGCGGGTCTAGGAGCAAGTGATGGAAACAGCGAGGCTAAAAATACGGAAAATGTGATTACATTTATGTGAGTGGTAATTAGATCCTTTCCCCCAGAGCTCACTGAAAGATTGGTCTTTTTCCCAGTGTTAGAAGAAACCTAAGATTTTATCTTCAGGAGGATAGAACAAGGTTTGTGACCCAGAGAGGAACACTGGTATAATTAAAAAGTTGAGCACCATATATAAAAGGGGAATTAAAACACTAGATGCACATTAAGTTCCTTATGCTGGATGCTGAGACCCTCAGCCTTCTGGCCCCATATTTTCCCAAGTCTGGCAGTCAGGTCTTCATGGCCATCCAAGTACTGGACAACTTCTTCATAACCTCAGAGAATAAAGTAACAAGGACAGGACAAGACGTCCCACAACAAAAATTCAACACATTCAATGAGTTTTAGAATCTCACTTTCAGTCTGAGCAGACCACCAAGAGTTAATAAATACTTGAAATTGGCTAGAAAGAAAAAACTTGATGGGTTGGA